>CM062825.1:837450-868064 GCA_031772345.1 Himalopsyche anomala
AAAAGTTATTGCTGACTAATAAAAGCGAAGTTCAAACGAACATATAATTATATGATATCTACAGTGACGTTCCTAGGCTATGTACTACCCCTAGGCAGAGTTTAAAATAGCGCTTTTACTTTTAAGATTTCGACTGAAGGTGCTTGGTGGAATTTCAATATCAAATTTGAATCGTTCAAACTATGTATATTCACATAGTTCAAGCTCATCCGTGATGAGCTTGAACTTGCCAGATGCCTTAAGAAGAAACCCGGGTCGTTAGTAACAAAACTTGTGTGAATATACATAGTTTTGAACGATTCAAATTTAGCGCTTTTACTATTTTTATAAATATTTTTTTTGAAATTACCTCATCTGCCACCTCTAGATAAATTTAATTGTGTACTGTTTAGCCATTGGTCATAATATTATTGCTATTGAAAATGTTTTTTGTCGGCATTTTTTTTATCAAAGACATTAAGGCATCATATTTATTTTAAACCAAATTCGTGTGTCAAAAATATTAAGTAGTTTTTAATTAAAAAGCTGTGATCATTTGCCGCTCCTTGGGACCTTCCGCCCCTAGGCAATTGCCTACTCGCCTATGCCCACGGGACGTCCCTGTATCTATGAGGAAACATGCTAAGTGAATTGATTTGTTTACTTAGACTTTAGAGCTTCAAGCTTCAGTGCGATCACAATTTTCAATTTAAACGTTTTTGCTCGTTTTTTTTTGTTGTATAAAGTTAAGTGCATAATAAGATAAATAATATTTCAATTGGATATTCCGTAAAAACGAGTTTCAATAATATATTTTATATGAAAACACTTCATTCGAAATGTCAAAGTACTGTTTACTCTTATTGGATTGCGTTGTTATAATTATTAAATACCAAAATATTTCCAGCTGCGTGGTCAGCGTCGTTGGCTTCGGTTACAAGGTCACGGGTTTGAATCCCAGTACGGACTGTTGTTATAAATTGATTTTTCAATCGATTTATAATAATTATTTTAACACTAATGCACACTATTGTGCTACAGAATATAATCCAGCGATATAGGTACCTGTTACTACATCTTTAGATACGATTCTTAACAAACCATAATACATATCGACTGTGGAAAGAAAAAAGAACGTAACCCACACATATAAAATTGTACAGGAGGCGCGAAAAACGTGTTTTGATGATTTTGGGATATATACAAATTATGAATAATACACAACCTTAAAGTGCACGGAGTCTTCTAAACTGGCTTTTAATTGAAATAATCTAATATTAATTAAAGAATTTGTCTAGAAAAAATCTTTATTTCAGTCTTTTTTCTTGGTTTTAATTTTTTACAAGGTCATCTTTTTCAAACTTAAAAGCTAAATTTAGATACTAATTTGGCATTTGCAGCTTGCATCCTTTTGATAGAACGTGTATCAAGTTTGATACATTGTAATTATCGAAAAAAAAACCTGTTTTGAGAAACTGTGGGCTACATCCATTTTCCTTTCCACAGTCGATATGTAAAGTAAAATGAATCGGAACTTTTCAGACATAAAAGAAGAACCCCATCCAATTTCCGGCCTGCGTTCTTTTGTCTGACAGTAATGAAGGTCGATTATTGTCATCTTAGCAAATAAACTGGAGATGCGATCAATGAATAAGTCTCGCCGTGCCATAATTACAATTAGTTTCGAGGAAGCTCGTCACGCTTTGATGTCTTACCAAATTGAGTCACGCGACATTCATTGTATGCAGATTTTAGATCAAATAAATTCTGAATTATTCATGTTTGTTAATCGAGATGTTAATAGGGTTGAAGACTGAATCTATTGCAGTCACTAGTCACCACTAATGAAACCACTACAGCTCTGTTATTTTTTATTATTATTCAAATCAGCGGTTTGGTTACTTCATATCAGAGTCATGCGGCTATTAATTATCAATAATGAAGTTTCTATTAATCTTTAAAATTTATCAATTCAAACAGTGATTTTGCGTTATAATTGATTCTTAAAGGATACTTTAAAGTTTTCATCAAAAAACTATAATTGTATTCTATCGATTTTTACTTAAATACAACATAAGGAGAAAAAGTATGAGGGCCCAGTGAAAAGGAGGGCTCAAATTTCTACATACTCAATATAATAAATTGTGTAAGGCAGTGTTTTCCAAACTTTTTTTATGTATGTGTACCCTTTCTATAATTTTCTAGACACCGAGTACCCATCGTCAAAAAAATGCGTATACTTTAATACCAATCATAACATATAAGCTGCTTGTTGCACCAGGCGCAGCCAAAGCTCGGTGCAGCGCGTACCTACACCAAACTTTTCACGTACCCCAGGGGGTACGCGTACCACACATTGGTAAACACTAGTGTAGGGGATCCTTGCGTGGCGTGGCATATTCTAATTAATCATAGCTGCCAGATTTTTTTGTTGGCGCTACACCACTGATGAGGGTCTCAAATTTCAAGCTAGGTACGCAATTGATTAAAATCGATGGTGGAAAATGCGGGAACAAAATTTATGAAATGGCAAAGATGTGAATATAATCATAAGTATTTAAACTTTACGATTCCGGCAAAAGCCAGATAGTGACGCGATTTCTTAAATGTAGTCAGTGGTGTAGGAAGGGGTCCTGCCGCCCCCATATGTCCTCTAACTTTGTTTTTAAATCACTTCAACTATTTATAAACTATGAATGTGGAGTTTTACCACAGATGGCTTAATTTTTTTTATATATAAATATAATTTCTCGCAAAATATTGTATTTGTTTTTGAAAATGCCGCCCCCAAAAGTGTGCCGCCCGGGGCAGTCCGCCCCTACTGCACTCCCCTTGCTACGCTAATGAATGTAGTATTCTGCAATCACTGTGCCGTGTGGTAATGCTGGGTATGCCGCCAGCCCATTGTTTCATAGCAAAAGGATCAAATAATTTGTCGCTGATATTCGATATATTATCGTGTGCATTTATTTATCAAAAAAAAAGAGCAGCCTAATCTTATTTCTGTGTGTATCGTTTTTACGTATTTTTTTACATTAGTGTGCCGTGGATAAAAACAGGTTGCAGGGCATTTTTAACGTATGGCGAGCCAGATAAAAAAAATTGATTTCTTGTCGAATATAGGTATGTTTATATATAATTAAGCTAACTCCATTCTTGAACCCATGCAAAAAATACATCACTCGTCGAAATACCGTATTTCCTCGATTATAAGACGCATGTTTTTTCATATTGTGGTGTTTCTGAAGTCGGGTTGTATATTATAATCGATTAAACAGTGGCGTAATAATAGGGGTGCGGCAGGGGCGGACCGCCCCGGACGACACATTTTTGGGGGCGGCATTTTCAAAAATTAATACAGTATTTTTGGAGAAATTATATTTCTACATAAAAAAAAATTAGGCCACCTGTAGTATAAACACTTATTTCATAGATAAAAAATAGTAGAAGTGATTGAAAAACAAAATTATAGGAAATATTGGGGGTGGCAAATTCAAGGACCCCTTCCTACACCGCTGCAAAATGACATAGTAGATGACGCAATGTTTAGATATTTTTAATTATTGGTACATAAAAAATAACGTAACGTAATAAGAACGTCTTACAAAAGAGAAAATACGGTTATTTTAAATTTATTTTTCTTGTTTCTCTTAAATCTGGTTTTAATTAATTTATAGGGTTAATAAAACTAAAAATGATTTGGCGATAATAAATATGAATTTAAAAGTTTCACATTTTCTATAATTTGTAAAAAATCTAGGTTCTTAGATTTTTTTAGCCATAAAAATATATTTTGATTTATAATCATATATGCATTGAAAAATAAACTCTGACAACTCAGACCGCAGGTTCAATGATAATTCTTGTGTATTTTGAGATCTAAGACATGGATGTTTTAGTTGTCAATTGTCCTAGAGTTCAAAATATTTGATGCATTGGCATTAGCTGTAATGCCAAATATTTTTTAATTAAAAATATGATATATTCTTGCAAATACGTTATATGTTGATGTACGTCCAGTGTACAGGGTGGCATTAAGGAATGCGCTTCTGACCCAATAAAATATGGGATTGAAGGATTATGTGATGACAACCTTAAGAATAACACAGTTGAGTATGACATCTGCCATCCATATAACGTTATTTGCTGTATACTCGGCATGTACCAGGATTATACTAAAATGGGTTTAATATGATTGATAGTGATAATTACAAGGAGTTAATATATGAAAACAACAAAGTTATATTTTTAAACATTTTATTAATCAGAGTAGTTTCTTTATTGCTGAAAACTGATTCATGCAGGTATTCAAAGTATCAAATTTTATGAAAACATTTTTCAATTTATATTTTAGTATGGTGTTTTAATTTTATTTACAATTACATCAAAGAATAACAACACTAAACGTCTCTGCAATGATATTTTATTTTATATGGAAGTCCTATTTTATTTCAACTGTATTAAAAAATTACACATATTAATTATCAAACTCTACAGAACAAAGATCAATAATTATTATCCAATATGATTAAACAAGTTATGATTATTACAATTTTTGCTGTCCATCTTGTGGATATGTGTGCTGAATGTAGTCCGTAGTTATAAAATACAAGTATTAGGAATAGTGCACGGTGAAATATTTTAAATAACCTACAACAAACTATTGAATCAGAATAAAGAAAAAAACATAACGATGTGTAGTATCATAATTTATTTTTAGAATAAATATAATATTTTATTTCTTATGGTGTTTGTTTGATTATTTTTCATAAAATTGAATATAATCTGGCGTAATTAGCCGCTGGCTCCCCAAGGAGATATCATTGGTTGAGGGTTTTGAAGATATGACATAACAACAGCAGAAATTGACAGCATGAATGAACTCAGAATCTGAAAATAAAATACGCCAATTAGTAGAATTATTATATGCATTGTGTCCATATCATCATATGTATTTGAATGATACAATAAGAGTTATTTTGTAATGCGGACAGTGGCTTGAAGTGCAGTACTTAATTTCTCCTGATGGTGATGATTAGGTGATAAACGAGTTTGACATGTCTGCATTAAATAGTTAAATGATTCTCATGTCCCAAAACTGATAAAACAATGCGATCGACAAGAAGACAAACAAAACATGGCAACAAAATTAATTTCCCAAATTTCAGTGAAACCATAATTCGTGAACATTCAATTAATTGAACAAAATTTGTCAGTGATGAATATTAATTTACGAATATACGCTCTTGCAAACAATATAGTAAAATTATGCGGTTGAGTTTGTTTATTTCTCATTTACCTGCTTGGCATCGTCAGACAATCTGGAGTTTGCAAAGCTAATGCAGGAACAGTAGAGCGCAGTCCAAGCACACCACTTTAATCTCATCATGAGGCCGCACATTGAGAAAATCATTCCTATACCAAATAAATATATTTAATAAAAACAAAGAACTTATTTATCTGAAACTTATATACCATGACTAGGACATTCGATCAGCCATACAAAAAATACTAACCGGTTATCAGTTTTTTTTAATAACAAAAACCATTTGCAAAAAACCAATTTGAGTACCACACAACACTGTTTCAAAACATTTTGCTTACATAAATATGAACTAATGTGTGCATACAATAAAAAAGAAGATTATAATATTTTTATAAATCATGTCCGCAATATTATTTTTATTTAAAAGATAAATAATTAACGTATTTTTGTGTATTAGGTTAAATAATAGCTATATTACAACACTTGTTTTATTTGCCATTAAAAATCTTTTCGTATTGTGAACATTGATTGAAAAAATTTGTCAGAAAACACAGAAGTAAGACAATTGAACAATATTTACATTTTATTTTTTTATGATAAACAATATTTAAAAATAATTATACTTTAGATATGAACAGTTGAATAAAAGCTCGTATTCAAGGCGGAAAGAGATTTTTCAGTAACCGTGCTAAATAAACTTAGTTTAGGTTTTTTGCAAAAAACCTATATTAGCGTTATAATAAGTAAGTATAGATAAGTTTTGATTAAGCCGGATTGGATGCTCTAGCCTAGACTATAGCTGGAAGGTTGACACTCTTGAATGTTTGTCCACTTCGTTTACGATGTCTATGTCAATTAAAAGAGATATTTTGTTTTTATCACATAGAAATAACCATCAAGATCAAGATCTAGTTTCGTCTCCCGAAAATTTCGATCAATCTAAAAAAATGGACAGAGCAAAAGTTTATCTTGCCTGCCCTTCACCATTTAATCCCTAATCAAATTTACTATCGAAAGTAGTTATATTACCACCATTAATTAATTACTTATTATTGATGACTTTTTTATAAAATTTATTCCAATTTTATTAACTGTTACTAATCAAACATAAATGTAACTTGAGTGTATCGTTGAGGAAATTTTATATCGGTATGATACAAAGATAACATAGTTATTCCACGGGTTGTGTAAAAAAATATGACACGTATTTCGCCTATATAAAAAGCGTTTTCAAACCAACTATTGCAAGGGATATTTACGATTAAAATAAATATTGATTTTTATCTTTAACTTAAAAATTACAAAATGTAGGTAGAATTTTTTTTCGTTTCTACTAGAAGCAAGGAAGGGGGTTGGCATACACAATAGTACTAACAACCCATATGAACTAGTGGTGTGTGCAAAGAGTGCGTCGCGTACAGGCGCACATGCTGCATACACAGGTGCCGCAGTAAGATTTTAGCATTATCCTCTCATTTAGATCTAGTTTTTCAAGGCACCAAAGGCGCCTCGCACACAGGCGCTAAAGTCCTCGAACCTGTCCTGGGTAAATACCAAAGGAAATAAATACAGCAATGGTGAGTCGCCTGTGCTATTTAAAATGTTATTTACTAATGATTCATTTGAGTGAATGCATTTATTGATTTCCATAAGCTATTCATTATATGCCTTTTATTAGATCATTTAAGCTTCCTCTGTACATTTTACAGTTTCAAAATAATATTTGTGTTCCTTGATTTTGATTCAAACAAGAACCACTTGACTGAAAAGATCCATACCTAAGATGTTCATGTAGTCGGTGGTGAGGTCTTCTGAGGGTAATGATGAAGCAGGGGGTGGTTTGAACCTCTGCTGTCTATCAGGTCGTCGGGGATCATTGCTAAGATGATTTGGTTGCATTGTGACTAGAAAAATAAGCGAATGAAATATAGGTATGGCACAATTGAAATTTTCAATGCATAGAAAAGATCTCAATGAACTAGAGTTCAAATTTTGTTTCTCGTAAAAAAATGAATAACCTGTAAAATGGTTAACGTCAGTGATTTTTATTAATTAGTACATACACTTGACAAGTAACAGGCTATTTCATTGCCAGCACAATGACTATCATGCATAAAACGTATGTTTATAAAATTTAGTTTCTATAAGAAATGCACATCGATTTATAAAATAACCTATACATTCACTATTTCTTAAGCTTCTTCCATAATTAAATCATTGAGTCAAAACGACCAGACAAAATATATATATTTTTATTCGAGTATACATGACGTGTAAATAAGCATTTAATGTGTACTTTTATATATGGCAATTCTGTAAAACGTCATCTCAGACTGTCATCAACAAATCATTTTTATGCATCATTGGTCGCCAGAACAATTATAATTCCAGTTGAAGTAGACATCTTGTTCCTTTTGACCGATTAACTTTTCAAATAAATAATCCCTAATTATGTCTTCGGCTAACGTGAAAGTGTGTGATATCGAAGACGACGTGAAAGACGCGCTAAAAAAGTTCCGATTCAGGAAACATGACAAAAATTCGGCGCTCATTTTAAAGGTAGACCGTGAAAAGCATTTGATTTTCGTTGACGAGGAAATAAACGATATTTCGTTGGATGATCTTCAAGAATCTCTGCCCAGTCATCAGCCACGGTTCATTGTATACAGGTATGCTTGAATTAATGTTTTTTAAATTGAATAATTATTAATGATTCATCACCCGAGTCATTTTGATTGCTAGAAGAGCTTATCGCAGTTTATACATCAATCGATATTTATTAAGTGCCGATGTCTATCATGTTGCAGTTAAACTTATTATTTTATATTGACAGCTGATATGCCGTGGTTGTGCTAGTATTCGTAAAGATAGCACAACATTGTTGCCAGAAATAAGTTCATCAAAATACCCTTAACATATAATTCAAATATTTTAAATAAACCGTTCTTTGTCTAGCCAAATAAAAAGTATTGTCACTGTATATTTTTAAAATAATTTTCATCATTATTACTAGTATTCATTATATCTTGAAATTGCATTTTTTTTAGTATATAGAGTTGGGGATGTATAGAAGAATGTACAGAAAAATATAACTGTATTTATATATTCATATGGGGTGGGCATGAGTGGTCTCACAGTTGAACATACTAGTGGGCCCCACTATTTCTTTCATATAATCTTTTAGTGTATCTATTATACTGAATTTAGCTCACTTGAAAATTACCATTTTATTATTGAAGGATAGAAACCGGTATACAAATACATATGACAACATTGAAATATATAAAAAAAAATATCATGTAATTTTCAAGCATCTAAGCTAAAATTACTTAATTCATCTATTAAATTTTAACATTTAAGCATTTTGTGCAAGAAGACATATTTTTCTTTTGTTTATACTGTTATTTCATTGGTATAGAAACTTAATTTTCAATCTCTTGCAAAATTACTAAAAGTGAACTATTTGGTATGGGTGTCGAAATGATGTACAGAATAAGCATACAAAAGTTAAGTATTAGGGATACTTTTAACAGAATTCAGAGTCGGAGTAGTGTTTTAATTTAAGGTTCAAGTCGGTCATTTTATTTTTTGACAACTGCCCTGCAGCTTTGGATATTATAATATGTGGCACTTGCAAAGAAATAGTATTAATATTTGACGAGCACGGTGACGTCTTTCTTTGTCTGAATTTTTATTTTAAATGTCAATTAATACTAACAGATTTTTTTATTGCTATCTAGTTACAGAATGGAGCATGCCGATGGCAGGATATCATTCCCTATGTGTTTCATATTCTACACGCCCAGAGACAGCCAAATGGCACTGCAGATGATGTACGCCGGTACAAAACTAGCTCTGCAACGAGAAGCTGAGCTCACTCGTAGCTATGAGATTCGAGAGATTGAAGAACTCACCGAAGAGTGGCTGAAAGAAAAATTGGGAAATTAGACAGTATTATTCGTATTGTCGTTCTATTGGTCCATGTCGATCCCATCTTATTATTGTCTTCAGAGTAAAACAATCCTTAGAGCTTCTATCATGTGGCAGTCGTATTGAGGAACCTCATTGACAACACCGACGTCGGGATAGACAGCACAAATATATTATTTGAATTAAAATTATTGCCATTGCTAAAACATTACTAGCAAAACCCCACCAATCGATCACTTCTTGCGGAAGAAATATATATAACCTTATTTAATCGTCTAGATTTAATATTATAAATTATTATTTACTTTAAGGTAAGCAAAAAAGACTATTACATAATAAAAATATTGGCTGAACCAGGGAACTCCCAAAAGCCAAGTTTTTATTATAGCTGTGCGTGTCGTGTCACTTTATTTACATTTTTTTTCACTGATTCGGGCAATCGAAAAAAGTATATATTATTTTATTCATCTACGGTCCAAGCTCTTAATATCATTAAAATTAATCATTAATGACTTTAAAAATTTTAGACAGTTTTTCTACATTGTTCACAGTATACATATAACACTGCCATTTAAAAATAGTGTAGTAGATTTGTGCAGGGTAATAGATATCAGTAAATTAATATTGCATTTAGAAGGATTTTTAATTTTAACATTGACCACTCTTTGACATTTTTTCGTATTCCCACATTCCGCAATATTTTTTTGGTATATATTCTATACAAAGAAAATTTTGTTGATAATTAGTCAAATCGTAGCAGAGACAAATTATTAATTATGTGTACTTTTTTTTTCTTAGACCACTGAGAGAATTGTTTTTGAAATATTTTCACTCTATAAGTATAGTTTTAATACTCTACATATTTAGATATTCAATAAACAAATATTTGGTCATTTTTTTGAAGTGCCCACTATTCGCAATAAACAATGCAGGCTCAATAGGTTGACGTTTAATTTATAATAATAAGTTGTGTAAAGTTAACTTGTTCTGACATATTGTTGATGTAATTTTGAGATTAACAATTTACCTCTAGATACTGAACTGAATTAAACCATGATTAATCATGTTGCATGTGCAATTGAATTTAAGTGCAATGCGGCCTATTTTTAGTGGCCTCGTCTAAATTGTGTGTATATATTATTATCTCAATGTTAATAAAAATTCTTGTGTTATAATTATTGCTCTCTATGTGCTAAATATAATTGCATTATGAAACGATTTTAAAGTAAATAAATCTTAATTAAACACTGCAAGCTTTCTTTTCTTTATTATTTAAAATTCTACTTATTTTTCTGCGAATCTAACTAAGTTTATTCATACCCAGTGGAGCGATTAAAATGAAAATGGTAAGTAGGTCTGTATTAACTGTTTTTCATTTTTTGTAAAAAGAATAAATCCATTGATTAAATATTTTTTTGGTTTCACAATCTCGCTATTTCTTCTCATTTGTGAAACATAATTGAATCATTCTTTGGTATGGGATCAAATCAATCTGCAAAATAGATTACATAATAATATATGGTAATAGAAAATCTATTAGACTGAATTACTAATACAGTAAAACCCCCATTTACACTAAAGTCAGGACAGTGTAATTTGGGGTAGTAAATTTGAGATTGAATCTCGTACAAAATTAGGGATTTGGTTTTTTCCGCAAAAAATGCAAAACTAAGATTTCCCCTAGTTTTCCAAAAAAAAAAAAAAAATATGGACGAAATATTTAGTTACTAAGTGATAAAATGCAAACCGCGCAGAATCCAACACATAGACAGTCGCCCGGCTATACGTGTATAGCCTGGCACGTGTTGAATGCACAGACGCTAGCCAACATTTGACTGTATGCGCCGCACAGACGACTGTCTCGTAGCAACGACAATGGAATGCGACAGTGCAATTGGAGGATTTGCGGCGAACATTTCAAGCCAGCGCGTAATTTGGGGTAGTGTAATTGGGGGTTACAGTATTATTAGCTTTATTCGGTGGAAAAATAAGACTTATATAAGAAATTATTATCAACTGATATTACGATATTTTGATGTTATAAGAAAATTAAACAGATTAAATTGATTCTGTAAAAAACTCTTGATTTGTTTGAACTTATTATTAAAAACCACACCAGAGTTGTACTACAAGTGAGTCAACTAGTAAAATGGTAAAACTTTTTTCTTGGTACAATCACGACTTGATGTTTTGGTGGATTACATATTTTTATTTTACGGAAATAACACTATTGCAATGTGTATTGACCGAGGTTCACTTTTACGATACTTTAACAAGTGTAGAATATTATAACTCATCTAACTTATTCTTTTCCAAAATATCGCTTGGCTCACTTCACCTCTTATGGGCCCAATTCTTAATTAGGACTGTTTCAATTATCAGGATAAAATATCCATACTCAATGAGTAGGTATAATTACTTAATACAGTTTTACACAATATCGACACAAACATTTTGGTGGATACTGTTGACATCCAAGTGGGCAGTCGTGTACTGTAATGTTAAACGCTATTGGTGATCTCTACCAATTCCTATGAAACGTTAGCACTAATTTAGCTGTGTCAGTATTAGTCCATTTGTATTATAAATCGTTTCAATCTTAATTGGTCCATGTCAATAAATCAGAAGTAGTGTCAAGAATGTTATTTATAATTTTTTTATTAAGATCGGGACCGGTTTCGTTGATTGCACGCATTATTGACTACTCAGTTTTACAAGAGAGGCGATCACTCTAATAAAGTTAGAAAATGGTGTTAATATATTATTATTTGGAGTATCTACATTAACATGTTGAGGGATTTATTGTTATCGTCACTAATTGGTTAACCATGTATTTCAATTCCTGCAATTTAAAGCAAAATATTCGCTGTAGTTCGCTTACGATAATCATTTAGCAATGAAGTGAAATCATATTATGATAAATGTGTCCGAACCTTAGTGCGTTGACGTCTAGATTTATGATATCAGCTTGTATTTGCAATTTTTGTGATTGTGGTTTAACATGTTTCCGACTATTGATAACGCGTTTTATAAAATATTTTTGTAGATTAACACTTTAACGACCGCTCACGCCATGTTGGCGTGAAAAATGGCAACCCCTGTCCAAAAACACCGATTTCATTATTCAAAGATTTAAAAAACGATAGGAACCTAAATTCAAATTTTTATTTAAATCGGTTAAAAGGTTTAAAAGTTATGCTAAATTTACGAAATCTATTGTTTTCAGTCAATTTTTTCAAAAAACATGCGGTTTCAGGCAAAATAGTGCGGTCGGTAAAGTGTTAATAAATTATTTCATAGTTCTATTTATAACCTTTTGTAAAGTGACCGATTCTTTTTTTATATTCATTATCACCTGACAGCAAAATTTCATAGGTCATATTTTTATAACCAGTGCCATATGTAATTAAAAAATGTCAAAAATTTAGTTAAATTTCATTGACCCTAAGAGACCGTTTTGTCATACAAATAGAAAATCTTGTACTTATGACTTTAAATCAATTTTGCGGATTCATATTTAACAATATGGATATCTGTGATGTTTCACCCTCATCATATCCTGAAAAAAGGGTGCTTTGCCAGTTATATTAGGATTTGATAGTTCCTTCCCTAATGCCCATCTTTTTATCCTCACTCTAGACCAAGGGGTGGGGAACCTTTTCATTTCTAAAAACCACATTTATTTATCTGATTCAACACAAGGCCGCAGTAAAGAAAACGTTGACACCCCCCTTGACTATCAAACATAAAATTGGTTGATTACGCTCTTTTTCCAAACGCTTGTGTATAAATTTTTGATCAAAGTGAATATTTTGATCAAGTCAAAAGGCCACATTAGAGTAGCCAAAAGGCTGCGAGTTACCCTCCACTGCTCTAGACATTAAGCAAATGAACTTATAATCAGATTTTTGCATATACCTTCGGTTGTTGTAAATATCTCCCAAATTGGGATAGAAAGAATAAATTGCAGCACAAAACACGATTTTCAACTGAAATAGTTTTCAATAACAATAATAAAAAGAGACAAACACTATACTACTAGAAATATGATATCAAGTGAGCCGAAGTCTACCGAATCTTTACTTTTTCTAAAATCCTGATAAGAAGGTGTTAAGCTGTCTTCTATTAAGCAGTTTTTGCAACTATGTTCTATTCCTGGAGCGTTTGTTGTCCAAAAATAGTTGCAAGCACCTGACAAAAGAAAAAAAATAATCTTCTCTATTCCTTCAATAATCTACTGTATTTTTGGTATATTCAACTCATTTATTTTATTTTTAACCACTTACCTGCCAGCACGAAATATTCGATCCTTACATAATTTGTTGTTTAGGTATGTATCCCTTGCAAAATCTGTTGAATTTATTTAAAAATAATATGGATAAACTAAGACAATTTTAAATGTTTAGCCATTATTGGGTTAATTGATAAATGCCAATAATTGATATTGAAATATTTATCTTTTACGAGAAAACATCACGACGCACAAGTGCATCGCTGCGGGTGGAGTCAATAAGTGTTTGACGCACTGGCAAGTCTTTGGCGTGCTAGTGGATTAAAACATAAACCCTTCTTCTCTTGCACACAATAATAACAATTTTGAATAGAAGAGCTGTTTGGAAAATACAACTGATAGCAGTTGAGATCCTTCTTGAAAAATAGATGTTCGATTCAAATAGATTAACTGAAATCATAAAAGAATATTATTTCACACTTGAAATATACAGTGGTCAATTCTTGAAACCAGCAGTGCTATTACCGCCTGCATAACACTTATTTTGAACAGTCTGAAATACTCAACACAATCACGTTTTCAATATTTCAAAGCCCAGTATAAGAGTATGCGCGCAGTAATAGCACCGCAGAATTTGCCGTACCCAAAATTTTTACTTTACTTTTCCAAGTAAAAAAATGCTTTTTTTTATTATTAGTATTAATAATTTTACTGTTATATATTAATTTCAACAAAACCTTAATTCTTATTGATAGAATAAAAAAGATAATCACAATTTTAATACAAAAAAAAATAATACTCTATCAAGTAAATAATAAAGGCTTGAACGGCATAGTCCTCGGTCTACAATATACACCGTTGGCTTGGTACTGCATTACCTGACGCTGCCTGTCTAGGCATCTAGACACTACATGCAGCATGATAACGAGACCACACTTGTTCATTTTTATAGTAAACATTCATCAGTCGCGTACGGCACCATGCTATACACGGCCTGTGTTAATTGTAGAAAAAGCATTCGAGTTCTTGGAAATTAATAAAATCACTAGTAAATAACATTTTAAATAGGACAGGCGGCTCACCATTGTTAAAATTATTTCTTTTGAGATTTACCTTCCGAATATAACGAAATAATTTGCAATTAGTACTATTAGTATTTTTGCATCTTACCCCTTTCCTACATTCAATAGAAAGATACAAACCTCAACCTCTATTTTGTAATTTATATGTAAAGAATTAAGTACCATCAATTTTTATTTTGTCAGAAGAGGCAAAACACATGTCACAATGTTTTACCCAACCTGTGGAATAACCAAGTTATAAAATTTAATTTTATATTAAAAATAAGTTTCCTCAAAGTTACCGCTGCATCCATCGAAAACAATAATGCGAGTGAAACAAAAAAGCTATACACTGATGTAGATTGCAACATATACTGCCCAGTGGACGTTAATAACGTGGTTTGGACGTGCAGACTTACAGCACCACATCTCTATTTATCAACAAAAAAATGTTAGCAGTTTTTATTCTAACATGGAGTAGATCTAATTCTCCATTAACTTTTGTTTAAATTGAATAAACAACCGTGAACTTGTTAAAAGTTATTCTAACATTACATCAGCAAATATTTTTCATAACTATGGAAATATTGTAATCAAACACACTTTAATGTTGCTAAATTTTGCCTTTAAAGAATAAGCTAGCTGTCATCACTGTTTATTCCAATACCATAACCAGGCTCTGGCCGCCAACTCAATTAGCGCTTAAAACAATCTTTCAACTAATCAGTTCATAACTTTTTCGAATCAAATCCAATATGATAAAAAATGGCAACAAAATAAACGGTCAGAATTTAAATCAATTTCTGGTCAGAATTTATATCAACTTTTGGTCATAATAAAATTCAATTTTTGGTCAGAATAAAAATGTTAACGGTCAGAATAAAAATACTAACGGTCAGAATAAAAATAATAAACGGTCAGAATAAAAATAATAAACGGTCAGAATAAAATTAATAAACGGTCAGAATAAAATTAATAAACGGTCAGAATAAAATTAATATACGGTCAGAATAAAATTAATATACGGTCAGAATAAAATCTATTGTACGGTCAAATTTTATAAATATTTCGGTCAGAATAAAAAAAAAATGAAATTATTAATCCTTTTTTTTCAACATTCATGTTATGTGTGGAAAAGCAGACTCTTATAATGAGTCATTATTATTACAAATAACGCATCATCTGATTACATACCACTCGGTTTGTTTATATAAAGGTAGGGATCCATCGAAGTGCAGTGGATGTAGGATTCCAAGAGGAACCAAGGCTTTATGATGAATGTTGTTAGTTTTCACTTTTTTAAATTCAAATAAAAAATACTCAACACTTTCAATTAAAAAAAAATAGTGTTTTCCTTACAATAAGTGTGTTATATCGACTGTAGAAAGGAAAAAGGACGTAACCCACACATACCCACAATTACAAAGGGCGCAAAAACGTGTTTTGATGCAAATTAATAATTATACACAACCTTGAAGTGCACGGAGACTTCTAAACTGGTGTTTAATTGACATAATCTAATATTAATTAAGAAATTATCTAGGAAAAACCTTTATTTCAGTATTTTTTCTTCGTTTTAATTTTTTACAAGGTCATCTTTTTCAAACATAAAAGTTAAATTTAGATACTAATTCGGCATTTTCAGCTTCCATCCTTTTGATAGAATGTGTGTCAAGTTGTATACATTGTGATTATCGAAAAAAAAGCTGTTTTGGAAAATTGAGGGTTACGTCCTTTTTCCTTTCCACAGTCGCTATGAAATGTACCATAGCAATTATTTATCTAAATGTTCTTTCCAAAAATATTATCCTTTCCTTTACTCTCTTCAGAGCAGATCACAATGTATCGAATTGTACAAATAATAAAAAATAGTTGCAACTTTTAGATTATTTAAAATTATTTAATAACCAAAAGAATATCGGTTAGGCGGAAATACCGTGAACATTTTTTTAAATAAAAACTTTTTTTGACACGAAACATACAAATGCCTGGATGTGGGAACTGTCAATTCTTCCTTTGGGCGCGCAATAATAGTGATTCATTCAATGACCGTGGCGCTAGTAGCAACGCTCGTCCAATCGCCCATTGGACGATTTGCCGTAAGCAACTTCACTTTGCACCAATAGCAACGCAATACGATGACATCATATCATCAAAAAAAATCAGACCATCTGTCAAAATAAATATGACCGATTCCATTTAAATTCTGACCGATCCCATTTATATTCTGACCATTTAATATAAATTCTGACCATTTAATATTTATTCTGACCACTTAATATAAATTCTGACCATAAATTATTTATTCTGCCCTCTGTAATTCTGACCGATACATTATGACCATTTAATATAAATTCTGACCAGTGTAATATAAATTCTGACCGATGTATTAAAAATTCTGACCGAAACTGAATTAAAATTCTGACCGTTTAAATACGAGCCATAAAAAATTATCACAGCTCAAATTTGAATCTATTCTTTATAGTAATCAAGTTATTTGGACGGAATCAGTTAACTATTGCTCTTATAATTGGAAGATAAAACAGGGAATCGTTTTACGAATTGTCCCTGGTAGTGGTTTTTTATGCGTGTACAGCACGTCAACCAAACTTGAATTGTCAAACACAGCCATTCACCACACAATATGGAAAAACATAATCTTTGCTGTCTGCGCTGAAAATTTTCGATTTACTTATTTTAATTGTGAAATCTTTGGCATGAAAAGGATAGACATAGCTACTGCTTCCATGTAGGTACTTGAGTATTGCAATGTGACTACATTTTCCATGACTCTTCGATATCTGGGCTTACCTAAATATTTCGAGTGTAGTTTCTTGAATTCTTCCAAAGAGTGACCAGTGGAATCCAAGTCGATCAAGAAAAACATTCTCAGAGAAAGTCCAAATAGGTTGACATAGATGCCCCAAAAAGAAACCTGCTAGACGTATCCACCCCTTTTGTGATGTTCACCAGTTCGGATTTCACTTGTCTTGAGAAAGACATTTTATACGACCAACGATTTTTAAATCATCTGATGGGAATATTTTTTTTTTTTAATAAGCTTGGCGGCCCCGTAAATTTTTTTTAGTCACCTCTTAATATTTTTTTTTTCTTCGCATTTCAAAAAAAATAAGAAAATGGAATAGAAGAAAACAAAAAGAGAACGAATTTGAAAAAAAACTTTTGAGAATGTTTCATTTTGATGTAGGATATATTTTTTTCCAATAAAAATTCTCATTTTTTTTTTTGTAATCGGGCAACTCCGGGACCGCCTGTATTATTTTTTTTTTAATATATATAATTCAATTCTTTTTTCTTTTGTCAAAAATAGTATGGAAGCGCCTTGCGGCTCTTTCAATTTTTTTTTTTCCAACAAGATTAGCTACAAATTACAAATTATTTTAAATGGCTACTTTACATAGAGGCTATCTCAAATATACAATGCAATTATATAATATTATAAGTAAGTATGATTATAATATAATGACATTTTGAATAATGCTACATAACAATCAAATTATGTTTGTAATTTTACACCAACTAAACCTTATTTTATATAACAATTGAATATGAATTAATAAAAAAAAACTAAACTATTGATTTCAAAGAATCAAATAAAAATGTACAAGCATCGGATTAACAAATATGTTTTTGTTGCAAACAATACAGAATGCCCTAAAACGTATTTAGCAAGTTAAGTTTCCAGTCTGCATCAATTTTGGTATAGATAAAAACTTTTAAAAAACTCTTTTTTTAACAAGTCATGTTCCAATCAGCGTTTGAACCTTTCACACGTCTTTCACTGTATACCCTCAATTCTTTCAGATTAATTTACTCATTGGGGAAATCTCCTATAGCGAATATTTAATTCATCATGTGTAGTGTAAAATTAATATATAACGCCTTACACCGCAATGCTTCTCTAATTTAAGCCACTGGCAATATTAAGCGAAGAATTAGTATTTTAGAACACTCTGCATTGTGAAAAGCCTATTATTAAAAACACAAACTGAGGGAAAATCAAACCCACTAATGATAAACACTCTAAAAACATATGCAGCTAGGCAGCCGTCCTAAACAATCTTAAATAAATAACGTTTAAACAAAACCCTTCGTTGAGAGATCTCTTATATGTGAAGAGTTTTATTCACGCTGTCCCATAATTAAGTGTCGTCAGATGAAATAAGTTTTAAAAACTGAGACTTCCTCGAGATGTGATCGGTTTATGCGCATTGGAAAACACAATTAAAAAGATGCAATGTCTTATATAGAATTCTAAGCCCCCCCCCCCGCTGTTGCATGTTTTTTTTAAATAAATTCAATGACCTTGTCATTGACAGAACCTTACCAAAAATAAAGCCAAAAAATAAGAGCTATTATCTTAGTTATTATACACTTCAGTGTAAATCTATTTATACATATATTTTGTACTATAAATGAGTATACGTACTTAAAGATTTATTTTATAAACAGCAAACGCAATCTTAAAAAAAAATCTATTGACCTTTTACAAATCACACAAGGAACATAGTATGTCATTTTTTATTATAGTACTTTTGAGTAAAATACACTCGTGATGAATATTAGAACATCACGGAGCATCTTATGTCAATAGATGATTGAATTGTTTAGGCACTTACGAGTTAGTTTCCATTATAAATTGTACAATACCGAATCTGTTGAATTTAAGTTTGATTTTTCATTGATGTTTTATTTTTAAGAAAAAGGCCAAGCGCTCGACAGCCTTGTGTTGTCACACATTTATAAATCGTTAAATTTCTGAGTCCAGATGTTATCCTGATCATGATATATATATATATATATATAGAAAGAACTATGTGAACTAATTTACTTTATTGGTAAAAATTATAGTTTAATATTATAACTGGTAAGTATAGAAGACGGTATGTCAACGGAGGCATTCACTGTGGACTGTATATTGCAAGGGCATTCATTTATTAGGTTAAAAAATAACAACATCAAAATTGATTT
Organism: Himalopsyche anomala; assembly: GCA_031772345.1. NCBI lineage: Eukaryota > Metazoa > Arthropoda > Insecta > Trichoptera > Rhyacophilidae > Himalopsyche > Himalopsyche anomala. The sequence continues at coordinate 856,910 of CM062825.1, forward strand.
ACATTTCTATTTAAATATATTCATGTTAATCTGCAGTAAAAAGAAGTCAGAGAAAAAACTTGCGTTTGACTTTGAATAATTTTGGTACGGAATTTAAAAAATACTGTAATTAGTCGAAACGACAGGTATTAATGAAAAGTCAAAACCGTTCACTAATGGAAAGTAAAACATTTAAGGAAACCGATGAGAAACTGATCCAGATTCTCCACCTGATCATTGATATATTTTCAAAGCAAACCAGTGCACTTATGCAAAGTTGAAGTGTTTTGGATTGATTCCGTCAGTGAAAGTTTTTCTTTATCGACGCTGCGAGTTAAATTGTAAAATGCTGCCAAATCTACTATCAGAAAACATTTTTATAAATACTTTATTACATTTTCTGCATTTTACAAGTATAAATATTTTAATATGGATACAACAAACATAAAGGCATATTTATCTTACGGAAACATTACGTACTAAAGATTGCATTATTGTTTCTATGACTTTCTATTTTAATATTAGCATTGGAAGTTCAATATTGAATTATTTATATCTCTAGTGTATAGAATGACTATTATATCGATATTTATATTTTATTAACGTCTTTACTATTGCCCGATAAATGAATACATGTATTTTGTTCTAGCCTGTTTATTCGACAATGTTTGAGTGCTTTAATCCTTTCCCCAATTAGCGCATAAATATGATAAGACAGCTTCTGGATTTTTTCATACAATCGTGAAACTAATAACCTACAATCGTTTTTTGTCAACGCTGAAAGCTGATATTGCATCTTTTTGAAGAAAGTTAATTGATTGTGTTTTTTCTGTGCGGCTATGGTTAAAAATATCTCAAATTAGATGAGACTTAAAAACTTCCTTCACATTACTAATGGAGAAAACCTGGAAAGTATTTATTTTTGCGGTCCAAAATGCTTCTAAAACAATTCAGCAGCCCGGTCAGTGAAGATTATGACAAACGAATTGAACACATTGACACAGGAAATGGATAAGCATTTAACTCTCGAATGGGGAGTCTTCGATTCGCAGAAATTGAATTTCTTATTGTTTGAAAAAACAAACTATAAAAATACAAATATTCCTACCTATATCGAATTATTTTATGTATTTATTATTAATGTAATTAAAAATTATTAGTGTAGTTTTGGTGTATATGGTGTTTCGTAAATATTTGAATATTATTTCTAGAAAATGTTATTTTTAAGGCATCATATAACACAAGATAGAGACGAATCATACTGTAAAATGAGCAATATTTAATAAAACTAACTCCTGACTTAGCGGCGCTATGTCGACGTCCTAACCGATAATAATAACAAAACAATCAGATTTTTTTGTATGAGAGTTTGTTCTCGAATTTATCGAGCTGAAATATTCAAAAAAAATTGTCATATGAAACCTAAGATCTAGGCATCCTCTGAATTCTCTAAAAATCAATATTCTCCTTCATGTAAACAGACTGCTGACTTTTGCGAATCGCTTTTAACCCTTTTGTATCTATCACATACTGTCATAACCTGTTAACTGCCTGTCTCCGTTTTATATTGGCAGTGAGACTTTTAATACCATAAAGTGCATTAAAAATCTTATTTGAAAAAAGACTTCCACTTTCAATAAACAATTTATTCCAGCGATGTCACTTATGGTGAAAAAGCATATTCACAACAACGAAACACACTGATTTAACTACTTTTTTTTACAAAATTTCATTTATTGCTTATGTGACTTTATCATCATGAATGTAAGTGATATTTTTGATATGGTTGAAATCACAGTTTATCTTTCCTTGCTCAGAATAAGTATTTTGTCATAAACTATCACTTAATTTGTGATGACAGTATAGTGGAGTGCAATTAATAAGTTATATTACCGGGAACGCAGTCTTCTGCCTGAATATCTTTTTTATCGATGCTACAGGGATCTGCAGAGCTGAGGAATTGTCAGTTGTCAAAATTTAAAAACGTTACCGCTGAGCAGTTTGATAACAACAAAAAAAATCCCTTTCTATGTGCATGTAATTTTGTTTTTTGAATTCGCGCATTATGTAAAATTTTAAAATATAAATACACCAAAAACCCTTGTTCACACAGTACCATATACATTTTAAAAGTATTTTTCATTCTACATTACTTTGGAATGAGATTTTGTATGGTTTTAAGTCAAGTTTGAAAACTGCTTTCTAAAAATTCCTTTAAAATGTATTTGTATTTAAATTACACGAGTCATTTTTCAACAATTTTGAAACGGGCCGGGATTGCGAATAATGGCCTCAATAGAGATTACATGTGAGTGTTCCACAAATAACAAGTGATAACGAACCTTTTAGAATTTCAATGTGGGTTTTGGTGTACTATAAAAACAAACGTGAAGCAAGTCAGTGTTATCATTAAAAATCTGCTATTCCGCATTATATGAACATATCCTTTTCGTAAGAAGTAATTGCATTTTATGCAGTTTTTCGTGTGTAATGTAAATCTTCCAATATAATAGGTACACAGTTAGCAGTTTAAGATAATTGATCATAAAAATGAGCTTTCAAAGACAAACGTAATGGATGAAAATATTGCTTTCATCCTGCAATAAGTTGTTTGGAATTTGGGGGCATTTAGTACGTTTTTTTTACGGTGATACAACTTTCACATACTGTCACGAACCTGTCTTACTATCTTTAAATATTGCTTACATAAAACCGACAACATTTACAAAGAAATTTTTAAGCTACCATGATAATAAAGGTCACGGATAGCAATACTGATCGTGAGCACATTATTCGATGTTTGTATGTGCTCACGTCACCCATACTTTTTTTTGGTTAACAGCCAAAATATCTTTCAAATCTAATTCTAGCATTCATCTGAGATGGGGTAGATCTTCCTTCCGATCACGCTATTACTGTTAGAGATAAGATGCAAAATGATTACTTAGCAATATTATTAGATGACGTAAATACTCGCTGTCTAATGAAATTCATACACATTATGGTTTATTTGATAGTATGACAAACTAAACTGACAAAATTAAAAAGAGTCCCCAACGAGTACATGTATGACACGGTTGTCATTATGTAATAAGTCAGATTTACCAAATATACAAATAAACACACCGCGACGGATCACGTGATAGAACCTAACGCATTTACAATTCACCCATTAACCGTGATAGATAACTAAAAAAAAACGTGCTTTTAGTAGTTTCTAATGACTGTTAAAAATGTAGCCGTAAGTAAATAAACAATTAAAAATTACTATGTATAAATAAATATTAACAATATTTAATTATCAATAATGTGTTATGTTTTATTAATGGCTTAGATATATATATATAGTGAAGTTTCCAATGTTCAATAAGCGTTTCAGCACACTCTCGATTGAGATACGAGCGAAGCGTTATGCAGCGGATGATGCTGTACGGCTGCTGCACGAGGAAAGCGTCGGTCAACGTCTCCAGGACCTGTCTTCGTTCTCTTCATCGTCCTCTTCGTCGTCGTTTAAAAGGATGTCTTCCGAAATGTCAAGTCCGGCCTGAAAGAGAAAATAAATATTAGAATGAGGCAAATTTGAATCATCTTCCGTCAATCCTTTTTTCCATACCTTCTATTCATCTTTTTTCATAACATGATTCATAATTTCTGGAAACTAAGTGAAGGAAAATTTTAACATTCAAATAATAAAATTCTCACCTCGAAATCTTGATCATCCATGCTCAGCGCGTGTTGGACTTTAGGGATATTTTTCTCCACATTTGCGGCTTTCACAATGTCGTCGGGTACATTATCGGTGGCGTTGTCAGCTATCTGCTGCTCAGACGGTTTACTGGTATTCTCGCTCGCATCACCCGTATCTTTGGAAACAGCCACCGACGTTGAAGCTGACGACACCGGTTCGGATGCCGGCTCAACAGGAATCTCAGCGGGCTGAATGGCAGCCGGGGTGGTCGGCTGTCGAAGAGCCATAGGTTGCTGAGACCAGGTCACCTATAATAAGAAAGCGAATCAGTAACATGTAAAAGTGTCTCGGCTGTACATAATATTAACACTAAGTAAATTGTAATTTTTGGTGAATTTTTTTTGAAAATGAGAGTAGCTAATAATTATTGTAAATACAATAACATTCTATAATTATGATGCTTACGCTCAGTGTCCTGTCGTTGAACTGTTTACCCTTCAGCACAGCTAGTTCTCCCTGATTCCTCAGACGGTATTGCACCCACACTGAAGGAGTGCTACGGTCCACCACTTTTTCAACAATCTCACCAAATTGCTAAAAAAAGAAAGTATTCATTATTCACTTATTAAACGGACAGCTTTACGACCGTGATCCCAACTTCTGAATCAAAGATAAAAACCGATTTATTTGACAATGTGATTTGTAATGACAATAGGAATTTAAATAAAAAAATGAATAATCTGAACTGTATTTCCCTTTTTGCTATTGATAAAATTCAAGTGTTTTTTCTTTAATTTTGAACAATTTTTTTCTTGATTTTTCTAATAAAATAGATTAAATTACTAAAATTTTATATTAAACTCAATTTCCCAACAAGCTTTTAACATATACTTGAGAGGCTAAATTGACTTTGATATGTACTGCGAGTACTGTAATTAAAGCAATGTAAAAATAATTTGAATATTTTAAAATTATAGCAAACAATTTGAGCGCATGTTTTTCGTGTAAAATTGAAAATTATTTCTGGCGTTTAATATGCTAATCTCAAGCATCCAAGAGCGCGGCAATCGGCGATATAAATATCGAACAGAGACTCACCGCGAGATGCACGAGAACTTGATCTTGTTCGTCCGCTTCGTATCCCGAGACGAGGAGTGATCTGGGGCGGTGATCCACAGAATGAGCTAAGAATTGACTGTTCTTCAATGCTCCCATCGCTGCCAGTTTTGAGTACTTTGCACGTAACGCAGTTCTGCAAAATACCAATCGTACATGAAATTTCTGAATTTGAATCAAATAAAATAATGTTGATAAGCAATGTAAAAAAAACCACTGTTGAGACTAGAATACTTATAAAGACGGTAATGAATAAAGTGATCATTATTTATTGATAAAAAGAAATGATAGCTTTATATCAATAAAACCGAGCGAGTAAAATAAATGGGATTAACAATGTTTACAACAAATAAATTGTTTCATCAGCTTGACGGTGATGTCTAGGGGGATTAGGAAGGATTGAAAAAAAGTTTCTACGAAACAATTTCAATTGCATTTTAAATTCTCAAAATATAATTTTATTTATACCTTTTGCACGTAAAATCAAATGCATTTATCGAAGCCTAACCAAAGATTTATTATACCTCACTAAATTTAAGATGATTTCACAGTCTAGGTTAGTCGGGCATGTTAAGATAACGTGAAAGTAATTCAATCTGGGCACAGATCTTCAAGTATAATAAGCAATAAAAGTGTTTCGTGTACGTTTATCTATCAAACCCACAATACTTAAAGAATGTCTGGAGCAATTTACAGTTAAAATGTAAACCTTTCAAAAATCAATGTGAGAAAATTAAAAACTGGAGATTCGATTCTTTTATCAAAAATACTTACATAGACTTTTTCCTCACAATGCGATAGCTATTGAGAACAAAAATGAATTATTAAAAATAAATCTTTGTTGGAACCTTCGAGTTGCGAATCTTCAGTATTGGCACAGGCAATAAAGCTTCATTTTCACACATTTCAAGGTAGTTTTGTGAAGAATTTCTGCATCGAGACTATTAATGACTTCATTCAGATTCGAAAATCGTTAATGGAATGATTTGAAGTTTTACATAAAGTATAAAAAAAAAAAGCTGTATGTTGTATTAATTAAGTTAAATTACCAGTTAGTACATTTATTCTCAATTAGATTGATCAGTTTTTATTATACTTTAAGTAAATTTCTTTCATTAGTTTGACATTACACTTTGAAGTGGCGCAATGGTAGCCAAATGGGGAAAGAACATTTCCTGGAACCTCACTTCACACATCATCAGACATGATTTATATCTCAATATATTTATTATAAACAGGATTCTTCATTACTTTGACAGGAACTCAGTCAATATATTAAATAAAAACAACAAACCTCAACGGCAGGGCTCGCCTAATTACGGGACCAGCTTTCATGGTGAGTTGTTGTCTTCTCAATTCAGCGATACGGCGATGCAGATCGCCCACATCCTGACCCTCCTGTAACAGAGGTAGATAATACGAATTAGCACTATTATTCGATACTCGACACAGTTATGTAAGTAGAAACTTTTTGTTTCATGGGACAAAGAAAAATATCAATTGAGGTTTGTCAATTGTATATTAATGTGAAATCAATTATATACTGTCAATTTCACATGTACATGTTAAGCGGCAACAGTGAAGACATGTAACTAGCGCTGTCAGACCGGGACCTTCCAATGCTTGGAACTTTATTGCAAAGGAAGAGTCGTCTGATTGAAACAATTCAATATTTAAGCAATACAATTAAAACCATGGAAATCGTAGACTTTGTAACAGTAGCAATTATTTTTGTATATAAAAGAATCTATATTGTGTACCTGCTGTTTGGTGAAAAGGTCTAACTCCGCGTCGAGTATTTCTTTTTGGGCTTCCTCTTGGGTACGCGGGTGCTTTCTGAAGTGGCCGACGATTGAGGGCGAAATCTAAAAAAAATACAATAAAAATAATCATTAGTCAGGTGTGTGTATCATTTGCGCAGTAATAAACGGAGAATAAACATTTTTGATAAAGGAAAAATATAATGCTAGCCTAACAAATTTTCAAACAAAAAATATCTTTATTTTAAAAAGATGTATTTTTGTAGAAACCTACAGAAAAGTGTATAAATTTAAATGTAAAGATTAAAGCCTTTAGAAAAAATACGAAAGGTTCAAAATGAATGAAGAATCACTACAATAAAAATCTATTTTAGAATTATTCCGTACGTGTTTTGTCCACATGGCCCACTTTGACAGATAGAATAATCAAGATGTGATTTTAAGATACTTTATCGAGTGTATAAAAAAATAGTTTCATTGGTGCTGAAGGGCGAGACGACATATGTACAATATTTTATATACAGAATGTGATATTTTTAATGTCAATATTATTAGTAAACACAACACACAGTATGCAGTTTCTTATTAGTTATGCAGATATATGCAACACATTTACATTTCCAATACAAGAAGACAAAACCGGTTTGATGAATCCAAATCAATATACATTAGAACCTCAGGACAGAACAGAACGAGTCTTTGATGCGAAACATAGTATATTTTTATCTACTAAATTGGATTAAATCTTAAGTCTTAATTAAGTCAAAACAAAAACATTGTCTTTCTAAAGATTTTTTTTCGAGACAGACAGGCACAATAAATAAATGGCATCAATATATTTCTGGACCTGGCGGGCGAAATATAATTAAAAATAATAATTGATGACGTTTTTTTCCATCAACCAGCGTAAAATTATCAATTTTTCATTAGAATTGTAAAAACTGTAAGTTGTAGATATTTGAAAATATATCAACACCAAATTGCCACATAGCTGGAAAGATCTAGGTTGCTACAATGTTATGTGTCAGAAGTCAGAATTCTGAGTAAAATGACATTATGAATAAAACATTTATTTCAACTTTTCTCAGCCATATACAAATAAGCCAACAATTATTCATTAAAAAAAAAACTGGCATTGCAGCTGATATTTAATTGGAATTACGATTGGACCCTATCTTATATTTTATTTTATTCTCAACCACGTATGCTGAAGAGCTTTAGTCAAAAGAAGTTGCAATTTTTCCTCGCGGTCAGTGCAGGACAAGTAGTTAGCTTATCGTACTCGCTCCGACTCATTTGTAAAAATCAGTTGTGTGGGAAAGATTTTAGTCGTCACAGACATAAATCCCTTTGCACACAAATCAATCAATGACACCGCACTAAAGTAAAAGTTAAAGGACATTTTTTTATCATTTATATTAGTGGCTGATTGTAGAAATAGATTGTAGAAATCAGGTTATCGTTTTAAATGAAATAATAGTCCAGTAGACTAGGGAAACACTACATTATAAAAAATCATTTGTAAAACATTCATGTTAGAATGTTACTGTCTTTTTTAAAATGATACATAAAAAATGACAATGTGCGGTTTTAACCTGATTCCATCACCGTTGGCTGGAACCGAATGAAATGCCTGGCCCATACGACATATATTTCTTTAAGACTCGGTCGAACAACATTGACGAGATAAAACGTAAAATGGTTAATTACATCTACCCAACAGGTCCAGAAATAACAACACAAAAACAACTGAAAATGAACACAAAAACAAACAATAATAATGCTGGTGATTTGGGCGATATGAGAAATAATTTGTGCACTTATTAACCGTGAGGGGGTCGTATTGTTGGCTTTTTGGATCGATGTACATTTTGCTCAGTGTACTGGACACATATGACTCTTCAGCCTGGAAAACATATCACAGAATATGCTAGGTAAATCAAATTAGATTTAATAAAGGTAACGATGGGGGACCTCACTAATAAAATCATCTTTACAACACATTATGCACACTAAACATCTCCATCTCACGACAGATGTCGAGATGTCGTATTTCAAAGTCGTCAATTGATACAATTCATTTGTTGGGAGAAAAGTTTGACAAAAAGGAGAGATGTATGGGGGAGGGGAGATGGAAAAAAATCAAAGACAAAAATAAAATTTTCTATTCAAAAACAGAATCAATTAAATGTGAAGTATAAATTAGTCGGAACTGTCTGGTTTTCCAGTTGAGCGGATTACTGATCTAGTCACAGCAATCGGCAAAGCTGACAAGTAAGTTTTGTATTCATTGCATTTATGAATTGAAATAGAAATTTAACCACAAAAATCAATGCTGAATGAAGTGTTAAAAAATCATATCAAAAATTCTCTGTTCAAAATAATTTGGAAGTTTAGCAAAATTTGGAATAGTTTACAGACCTGATGAAGGTGGTTAGTTTTCGGCTGCGATATCAGCTCCTTCTTTGTTTTTTCTATACCTTCTCGGATGCTCTTAATGGTTGCGGAGAGCATTTCTCTCTTGGAATCTGTCACAGCTGATGAAAAACAAAATGAAAAATCTTTAATGATACATGTCAACAAAAAATAATTACAATCGCATTGGAAAAGGAATAAAAAATATTTTAATGTTATAAATGATTTCACTCACTCGTTTCAAGTTTGGTTATTAATGACTTGTGCTGTTGAAGTTGTTTCTCGAGCAACTGTTGGGTGCGCCGTCGGAGATCTCGCGCAATTTTCGCAGTACCTTCTTCCCGACGCTTCACCAGAGCAGCTAATTCCTGAGAACAAACAAAAAAAAAATGTCATTTATGATTACTTGTAAATGAACCAAAAACGTGACTAATATCAATAATCAATTCTATGAAAGTCACCGGGAAGCTTTATCGTAAATATTTGGTTAATGTAAAAATGTTCACTTTCAAGAGGACCTGCAATTAAATAAACGCAATACATATGCCTATAGGTAGGCTTACCACGTGTCACAGTTTTAGACATTGGTCCCGGCCTGTCCCTGTTGTTGTTACGCGTCATGATAAGACATTAAAAATAAATATTGAAAAAACTTCACTTCAGCAAGAAATACAGCTGGTACAATAAATTAAATATTTTAAACTTCTGCTCTCACTTAGAGACGTATAGGTACTTTAATGGGGAATTTTTGATAGTTTTTGATTCTTTTTTTCTCTTCCTCCTGGTCCTGTCCCGGTTGAAAGCTTCATAATTAAAGCCTACCTATGAGGTACCCACCCACTATTCCTACCATTTTTGTAGGAATAGTGTACAGCTGATATTAACAGGTGAACCTATGCACAAAATATCCGCCAAATCCATCGTGAATAATAAAAGAGCCAATCGTAGAAGACGAAAAAAACGCTTCAAGCTTTCTGTTTTAATTTGGTTCTGTCATCCGAGGGTTTGAATAGACATAACATTTTTTCATCATAATCTTGAAGCAAGAGACGTGGGGAGAAAACAATAAGTTTTTTCCTAACCTCAATGATCAATCGTCACACTCTAAAATTAAAGTGTTAAATAACTGAATTTAATTACTCCTCATAAGTTAAGTCCTTTCGTTACACATTCTGAGCTGACAGCGTTTAAATCAGATGAAAAACAATATTTTTTTCATAGTCAATAAAGAGCAGTATTGTCAATAGTTGACCATACTAAAGTAGTAATATGATTCAAATTTTTAAGTTTCACATGGTTGTCTTATTTTTGAAGTATTTTGACATAGCATCATAGTAGAATTGGTTTCAACCAAGTCACTCAAACAGCAAAAATTGAATTAGAATCGTATTCAGAATGCTGGCATATGAATTAACGTATTCATTGGCTCGAAACAAGTCCCTGACTGATCAGAAACTCCCAACGTTCAAGGAACTCCTGATGAAATAGTAAATTATCCACAAGTAACTTCGATTCCTTAGAAAAACATTTCGGATATGGATTCAGCGATATTTGGCAACATATGCCGTTGAGTGATCAAATATTTCACAGATATTTTTAATGACATACCAATTTGATATACTTAGTATTTTTCAATACTGTTACGTTTCAATTAACACTTTGTGCGTTTCGGTACGGTCAACTTCAAATATAAAAAACACATGTTAAAATTCGTATTTCTTCTGTCAAATTTGCTTTGCTGTGTAGTGAATCGATGTCACTAAAAGGCAAAAATTGTTATCTTGACTGGATCAGAACATGGCTAAAAATCTACTTTAGAAAGAAAATTATATTTTTAAAGAAGTATCGGTTCGTGGATCGCTTCAATAAATGATGATGAACGTGGGATTCGCATGCTACCCGAAAGATGGTAGAAAGTTAAGGCCATGCGATGGACAATACTTATTCAATCGAAATGTCTTACCATATATTTATACAATAAAAACCTCGAATTCGGAAAACAAACGACAGAAGGTCAAAGTTGTACACCCTATATTATAGTTTTGTACCTACTTGAATTTAAAATATTGTTGATTTTTATGCACATGATATTGTAAATTTATTTAACGGATTTTATGCAATCCACGTATACAGTTTAACAGATATTACCTACTAGAGGTTGACAACAATCTTCCCGATATTCAACAATTTTTAAGAA
>CM062825.1:868164-1114784 GCA_031772345.1 Himalopsyche anomala
CCAAATACATATTTCAGTACCTACAGTATTTTAATTGATTTTTTGTAAAAAAGTTGAAACTGAAATTACCAAAAATACTTTCGACATAAAATTGAAGAGAGTTTGATTTTATTTATAAAATAAATTTTAAGTGTCACTCTTTAGTTGGTGTGTCTTAAAATAAATAAACTAGTATAATGCACACACGAGAAACAGTTATTTCAATACGAGTGCGAAAGTTAAGACGTCAAAAACTGCTTTTCAATGTGCAAAAAAAAAATGAGTCAGCAGTAATATATGTAAAAATTTCAATACGTATGCGAAACAGAATCGTATTGTGTAAATATGTCAGGTGTATTTAAAACATAAACATAACTGTTTAATTTTAAATTGTCACGTTAAAAAAATCGAAAAACACACGTATGGGTAAAAAAAATATATATATTTATATTTGATTCAATTTATCGCGTCAATAACGAAAAAAAAACGTAGTAACATTATTGCTTATTCTCAAAATAATTTCATAAGAAATCATTCTAAATAATGTATTTCAAATATGGACAAATTCCTAACACAGAATTTTCCGCGCATGAAAAAGAAAACGCACTGTATATAATTGATCGCTAAAATGATCGCCAAAAAAATAATATGTATTATAAACGCCTGCATGTGACGAAATAATTATTTAAATGCATTTACGTAAATTGCGTTTTCAGACAATTACCGGTTTCGCTTACACTGACACCTTTGACGAAGCATCTACTTTCCGACAGCACTATGTATTATAAACTCTTGTAATGTAATTATTACGCGATTTATTATATCGATAAAAATTAGTCGACAATATTTTATTTTTTTTCGCCAATGTGCACAAACTTGACCGATGACAATGGACAACAAACAGATGCAGTAATAATCTTGTACTTTTGTACGACGTCGGCAAGCGTTTCTCAAACCGGGGTTCGCAATAAATTCTCGCGAATTTACGTATAAGAAATATAAAGCAAGAACGGCGGCGAAATAAAATCGGTGAACTTCAATCAATAAAAACGACACTTCAATACAACATTTTATGATTAAGCAATGTAAAATATATTCGGAACTTTAAAAGTGGAACAATTTTCACTTACGTCGGTGGGACATGTGGCAGTTATTGTTGCGAGAGTGCGATGTTTTAAAAGTGCGCGCGTGCGCACCATTACCATTCGTCGATTTGAGATAAGACGATTGCATGCCAGAGGTTAAATTGCCAACAATCATGAATTACAAATTTTGAATGATGTGGAAATAATTAAGAGCATATTATCTGACTTATTCTACGACAAACAATAACAAGAACATGACGACAGTCTCATCATTCTCACGGTATTGTTCTTCATATGATATTTAATCCGCGGGGGAACGAATATCGGTAATATGCATTTAGAATCTTGGACTTTATTCAGTATTGGTTAAAAAAAAAAACACATGAAGATTGCAAATCCCGACAAATTGTATGTGATTTGGCAGGTTCATAAAGAACATAAAAGCACTAATTTCTTCCGATAGATGTTCAAAACATGTTTGTATTTTAAATTCAATATTTTTTATACAAGGACCACAACAAGTGTACATCGTATGCATTTGAAATGAAGAATTTCCAGAGATATCCGATCATTACATCAGAAATATTGCGCGACACATTCGCAATGCCTTAAATTTTAATTTTATTTATACCGACTGAATTATAACAAGTACAGATAGTCACGGTGAATTGCCGAGATATTTTCAAGGCCATATAAAGAGTGGTTCAGTTTTGAAGTATTTTTTATTTTACAAAGAGGTGCCGGAGTGACGACAGTTTGGGAGCGTCAGCCCACGTCAATTATGGGCGAATGTATTACAGTTAGCGCGGCTGGGAACCTGTCTCGACTTGCATACAACGTGACGTATCAACACTCTCGCACACAAAACGACGACAGACATTCAGATATTAATTACATAAATATTATCGGGCGTGTCAATAAAAATCCATCACCATCCATCGGCGGAATCGCTCATCCGTGTAACACGGGCTGCCGGACGGGGCGCGTCATTTTCCGCTATAGGAAAATCAGTCACGCGTGATACATTTCAAATAAACGGAACCGGCGATAAGTACCAGTCTTTCATAACATCGAGGTAACTCAATCGAAGAAATGGACAAACAAATTCGTGTTTAGAGCTGCAAGCTCAGAATAAGCATAAGTTTTCTCTTAATTTTGATAATCTCGAAAAAATTTCTCCCGTGGATAACTTCGATTCAAAGGATTCGGATTTGCTAAGCCAACATTTATCAAATCTATTCAAACGAATTATAATGAATTGAATATCTAAAACAATATTACATATGAGACGTCTAGCTACACAAAACGATATATACAAATCAAGAAAAGTATTCTACGCGCAATTTTACAATCTGAGAAAAATCATATGTTCCAAAACTGAACATAAAACTTACAAAAAAATATATTTCAAATCTTAATTAGCGATATATTCATGGATCAGAATATTTCAAATCTGATTGTTTTGTATTTAATTGTTCAATTCAGCTAATAAGCGCTGTCATTTTTTAAATTTAAGATAAAATAAAAAGAAGAATCTTAACTTACAGCCGACAATTTTTGCTTGATACATAAAAACCTTGTGGCAAATACTGAAACGTGTACATGTCGCTTTTTGTAACTAGACAATTTATATATACTCAACTTAGTGCAAGAAGTCACTCTTGATCATTTTTAAAACTCAATTTGGTGTCTTATATAAATACAAGATGTGAGAGATTTCAAAAAATATAAAATCACTATTTAAAAAGTTTTTCAGAGCATTACAAAGAAATATGTTGTTCACCGATTTCTGGATCTTTTTTCTCCGTTAGTGACTTCTTGCACTAAGCCGATGATATGAACAATTACAAATAAATTATTTACATTGATAGTCGTTTTAGTAATTTGGTTAATAGAATTTCAGAATTATTTGTTAAGTTTTCGAATTTTTAGAAATACGCGATTTTGGCACAATCAATCTGCAAATGATGGGTTAAAAAAACTAAGACTGGTATTACAGCGATTTTTACGTTTTTCGCAAAAAAAAACCGCGACGCCTCTTACTCTTCTCGAAATTAAAATCAACTCATGAGTTTTTCTAAACGTTTCCTTTATTTTTTGTTAGTTTAAAATCCAATAGTATTTTCCTTGCAAAAATAATCGTAAATTTTCATTTAAAAATAATACAATGTTACTGAGTGAATAAATATTTGTCAGATTGCTCGGGGACATTGATCTCGAAGCAACAAATTGATACTTGTTATGGATGTAGGTTATTTGAGTAAAATTACAATAAATTTAGTGTCAAACAAATAACGTTTCATTTTGTTTTTTTTGTTCTCAACAGTAATTGCATAAAGAAAGAAAAAAAAAAAACCCAAATAAATATTTAGTATTGTCGATAACAAATTAAACGTAACCATCACTCAATCAACATTGTCTATGTCAGGGATGGGTACACATGAAGTCAATGAGAGCCACATTCTGGATTTTCATTTATAAAAAGCCACACCACGTAGAATTACACAAATTTACACAAATTTAATAACATTTCTACACAAATCTCAATTACAGTCGGCAGCAGGGATTACAGGGATTGGGACTACGCTATATAAATACTTAGTTATAGGGGACTAAGCGCCCATACAAAACATGAGGTTAGGTTCACAGAAATGTGCAAGCTGAAAGCCAACTCATGGTTCCCCGTGTTGCCAAGAAATTGTTTTTAATGTAAGTATTTCTAATTTTTTTAAGTTGAAATTCCTTTTCCATGATAATAAATAATCAGTGGCGGTTCTAGGTACTGGGCTAGGTGGGCTAAGCCCGACCTGCATTTTTCACCCAAAACTTTAGATGGCTGAATAAAAATGAACAGCAATTCGGCCGCTGAACAAAATAAATACATTTATAAGCGTAACTAACCTTTCCCAAATGAATATAATATCTTTGTTTTAATTTTCCTCTGTCAATATAAAACAATGTTACGTCTACCTACAATCATATTCCCGATTGTGTTTTGTATTACAATTTTAAACTGAGCCGGCATAAAAAAACAATAACCCTATAAATACTTCACAGGGAAGAGGCGACGTTACGTCACTCTGGCAACACCACTCAAGGGCTAGCAACGGCTAGCCCGTAACCACAGACAATATTTCTTTACACTGGGGCGCAATCAAGCACGATTAGATTTTTATTGTATTTGTATGTACGGAAACGTCACCTAATACACACGATTGTGCTTTAACTTAACAAGTTTCTGTCTTCGTTGGGGGCTGAACTGATTTAGCCCATGACGCATACTTATGCATTGAAACACAAATCCAATATCGATGTATTGTATGAAAGTGACAGGTATTGACTCTCACTGACAGCTAGCTCTGTATTGCTGTTAGTACTTGTTTTTTCACTTTAAAAGAGACTTAAGAGAGAGATTTAAGATCCCGTATGAATTTTTTAATATTTCTTACTTACATTAGCATTGATTTTATTATATAATAATTTATGCATTGCAGTAGTGTCGTAGTATTTGTTAATTTGCTTGTAGATTAATGTATAAGGTGAAGTGGAAATATGCTTTTCTCTAGCCCACCCAAGATTTTAGGTCAGGAACCGCCACTGTATATAATGTATGTCACTTAAAAAAAACAGCATTTTACTGTTTATTTCTAATTTCGATTTTCCCTTACGAGAAAATATTTTCAGCATTACTCATAAATGAACACCACTCAATTTGATTATGTGATTTTTGTACATATGTTACTGTTAAAGTATACACGAGAGAACAGAGAAATTCTTTAACAAGTCAATGTGTACATTAACTACGCGTACATAAACTATTCATAAACTGTCGCCAGCTAATCTCCACTGCTGTGCACAAGCAATCTCTTTCAATGCAACACATCGAACCTAATCTAAACCATGTCATATGACTAGCACTCGTCAGAAAGTTTATATACTTGTTAGATACCTCATGCATTGATTAGCTAATGCGAATTGCAAAGATGAAAGCTTCAACCGAGACTGCTAGTTTAACTGTTTAAATAAAATACAAAAAGTTATGCATTTTAGTTGATATTAAAAAATAGTAGTAAGACATAACTCAATGGCTGCCACAGACGAGATATCTCGTAAAATTTTTCGTGCTCAACACGCCAGTTACGAGTTAACTTTTCCGGTTCTAAGCTCAAGAAATGCGACCCCAATACCCACATTTTCTTAAATATCTATTTTAATATGGGTGATACAATGTTTATAATTAAGGTATTCTTATATCATAGTTTTTTGTACCTTTTGTAGTTTATATAAATACGATAAGATAAGAGATAAGCGCCCGCTTATCAGCGATCGTTCGTAAGATAATAGGCTGAACGCCGCTAAGCAAAGCGCGCCAGTAGCACATTGATATTTGCACTGAAACGACGTATATTTTACGCGCAACTTAAAATATGATTATTTATTAAAAAACCACGGATTTTTATAAAAAAATGTATGAGGAATGATGCAGAGAGATATTTTAAAGCCCTTAGACTATTTATTTTTTTGAAATTCATAAGAATAAGGCCAATAATGAGGAAACCACTGGGGTCCCTAAACGACCCCCATCGGCAGAGAAGTATTTTTCTAGTCTCCGAGCCGCGAGAGTTAACTCGTCAAAAACTAATTAAATTAATAATTGCAAATTATAGCCGGCGTGCTAGGTAGTTATGTACTTTTTTTCATTTTTTACAGCTCTAGTATTATTAAAATCAAACATTGATTCAGTTGGTACAAGAAAAATATTTTATTTTTGATAGAATGAGACGTCGATGTAACGGCAAGCAAGGGGTATCTGCTTAAAAAGAAAGTCTACAATATAATAATAAAGATTTTTTTTCGAATGTGATTTTTTATTTACTCGGAAAATAAATAACACTAAACTTAGGTAGGTCAGGGATGTTTTAGTCAATGGATCAAAAATATGCCATTGAAAATAAATTATGAGGGATGTAATCCAGTGCTGGTTTGATGAAATTTTCCGCTAGTAATTAATAATGATTATACAGATGTAAAAGTGTATCAGAGTTTTTTATCGAGGGTGGATCACACTACGTCTCAGTTCTAGTATTCTGACCGATGTATTATGTATTCTACAATATAATTATAAAAAAACTAATAAATAAAAAAATGCATTGGCGTCTGAAAATTATTTCTGTTTAACTGCACGAAAGTTGGGAAGGACTGATCTAAGTTAGATATAAAATCAAACTGAGCAGTGACTCTTGGATTTAAGCATACCATAACATTTCACACATTTCATTGCAAATTCTTTCGATTGAATCCATTCTATATATTCATTATAAGTAAAATGTCAACACTATCTGCAGGAAAATTCCGTTTATAATCATTCTTTGCTTCTAAAAAACATTAAAGCTACGTCATCTGTTTAGGAAGGCCTATTCTGAGCCAATATTTATTTTTCTATGTACATACAGTTAAATTTTGCAAAATAAATAATGCTTTGATTTATTACTTCACTTTTAGGGTGTTCACTGTCAATACTTGACGATACTCATCAGTTGACGATGCTCGTAATGAGCGAAACCGGTCCTGACATATTAAATAAAGTGGAATGAAGTACAAAGGAATATTGTGTTTTTACTAATTTATTACTTCCTTTAAAAACAAATTAGCTGTCCAAATACTTTCAAATAAAAAACAAAATAAGAATTATACCTAGAAGATTTATTATAAATATTTGATTTTGCAAAATTTATTCACATTATCCATAAACAATGATGTAAAATAGCAGCTGATATATTTTTTTTGACGTTTCTGGCTATGCATTCAGGCAATGTGCACGACAAGTGTAAAAGGGCCCTTTTGTTTTTTTACGACTATGGGTCCTTTGAAAACTTTATGGTAATTATGAGCATATGCAAATAAATGAGAAGTTTTGGTATAATTTATTACTTTTGGGTCAATTTGTAACCATAAATTATCGGTCAACATAGATCAGATTATCTAAAATAAAAATACATAATTAACTTTTAGTTATGAAACATGTAATTTTTGGTATAATACTTTGGTTATATTTGAGTAAAAATAATAAAAGATTCATTGAATTACAACATCGAATGTATACACTATAAATATGTTAGCGATAAATAACAAAATTTTGCAAATTTGCAAAAAATAGTCGGCAGATAAAGTGTTCATCTACACAGCTAAATTCACTTCTTCATTATAGATTCTTTGCTGGCCTTATATCATATGCTGATGAAATACCTTCAGCCGTTTACCTTGTGTTGGATATGCCTAATTTTCCCATTTCCTATTTAAAAACGGCAACAAAATAAATGGTTAGAATTTAAATCAATTTCTGGTCAGAATTTAAATCATCTTTTGGACATAATAAAATTCAATTTTTGGTCAGAATAAAAATGTTAGCGGTCAGAATAAAATTATTATACGGTCAGAAAAAATATTAAACGGTCAGAATAAAATCTATTATACGGTCAGATTTTCATAAACATTTTCATTGCGTCGATTTTTCAACACTTGTGCGAAAAAATTACTGCACATTGGACATTTAAATTTATTTATTTTTTAAATTTCGAATTCCTGCTGTTTATTTCGGGAATAAATACAATGTACCCAAATATGCAAGGCTTATTAGACATTTTTTTTTTTAAATATTATCTGGGCCAATTTTCGCAGCCAAATCGGCCCAAATAATGCAGTAATTATTTGAAATTAAAAAAAAATATTCTATTATAATATTTTTTTAAATTTAGAATAAGTACTGCATATTTAAGCACATTGTATTTATTCCCGAAATTCTCAGCAGGAATTCTAAATTTTAAAAAAATATATCTGAACCGATTCCGCGGCGAAATTTCCATCATCCTCTTATTCTTAACTTTTAAATTAAAAATTGCATGTATCTTATTTTTAATGTCATCATTTAATTTCATCGTGTCATTTGCTAATGTTTCATGTGAATTTTCTTCTTCTGTTTTAAAAACAATAACATCAGGTTTATCAATGCAGTATAAAATATGTTTTTTTTTTTTTTCATGTCCGCTCCCAATATGGAGCATATACCAAGATGCCAAAAGATGGGAACTAGTATTGTCTCTGATGGGAACTGTCAGTTCGACCTTCGCAATACTAGTGATTTATTCAATGACCGGTGGCGCTGGTAGCATCGCTCACCCATTGAACGATTTGCCGTAAAGAACTTCACTTTGCAGTTTTGCACCAATAGCATCGCAATACGATGACATCATTATCATTCAGACCACTTGTCAAAATAATTATGACTAATGTCATTTAGATTCTGACCACTTAATATAAATTCTGACCATAAATTATTTATTCTGTCCTCTGTAATTTTGACCGATACATTATGACCATTTATTATAAATTCTGACCAATGTATTAAAAATTCTGACCGATACTGAATTAAAATTCTGACCGTTTAAATACGAGCCTTTAAAAACTATGATTGAATTCCCATTGATTTGCAAAGACATTGAACATGAATCATGTCATGGATCTTTGATATGAACGAGGACATTTATATCATATTGATAGCTTTTTTACACACATCATAAACATAATGTCGTACAAAGCACTAATATGTTTAAGAATGCAAATTTTCAAGTGAGTCAATGTTAAATGTGGAAATCCTTTTGTAATATATCATTCAAATTTTGTTATTCTACTGGTTGTGTAACCAAGACAGACTTTAGTCTTTATTAAATTGATTCTTATTTTAAACATATTTTATTTAGAGAATTTTATTTTGAGTTCCGTGTGATCAAGTCGAGGATAAGAGGCATCACAAACATCCCATGTCCAACAAAATTTCATATTTAAATTATCTATATTTGAAATTGGCTGGGACTTGAACTCAACCCTGCCTGATTGCTAAGGCAAAACTCTTACTAACTTGACCATAGGGGGGGATTATATATGACATTATAACAAGCAGTTATCATAAAACAACTTCTGTTGAGATAAACTCTATAAGGATGTCATTAAAAATGGACGTGGTTAAAAAAAAAATCATGGGGAACACTTTTTTTAAATATGACTTCTGTTAGCGACAATATGCTGACATTGCACATCAGAGAATTGTGAGACTTTCTTTTCTTTCTCATCAGATACTGTCGAAGGTTTCGAAATAACTACAATAGCCCTCTGTTCATAATAAGTTTGACATCAGAGAGCACAAGTGAGTTTCATTAACCATACAGATAAGATCGTTTGAAATAAATTGGTTCGTAAACAAAATGTTGTATTTTATGTATAGATAGATATAAGACTCACCACGCTTGCTGGGATATTGGCCACATTCTCTTTGGCGTTATTCAGTGCCGCTGTACGTAGTAGCGTGACATTCATGCTACCCGGCGGTGCTAATGTGGGCGCACCGAGAACAGGATTCTGAGAAGTAGGGGGTTTGGCGACGGCAGGTTGACAGGTGTCATCGTTCTTAGCGTCACCATTATTATTGTTGTTGTTGAGGGCAAGCGTGGCTGCAGCGACAGCCGCAGCTTGCTGTTTTGCCTCCGCTAGGGCGGTGTTGGTGATCTTGAGATTGTCTTTGTTTATGAGAACCTGGCGACAAATAAACACAGATTATTATAACACTGCCTAACTATTTTAAGCTTAACGACCGTGGACGCGTATTTGAGTCTTTGAAAAACAAAGGTTGCTGGCCGGCGGACACATATATGCGTATAGGCAAAGTATCTGGAAGCTAAGAAAATTAAATTTTGTAAAGATATCTCAATTTGCTTACAAATTATAGTGAATTTAGTAAAATTACAATTTTTGCGAATTTTTTGCAAAATTTTATTTTGCCAGGTGATATTTTATAAAAAAAACGTGCGGTCGTTAAGTTGGGAACAAGGAAACAAAGCAATCAAAGCAACATTATTATTTTTATATTCAATGTAAAAAGTATCCAGAAATTCAATAAGTTGTACACAATTTCTAAAAAAAACATTTCAGGCAATAGCCATGAAGTTTTCGAAGAGAAATGAAACGGTAACATGCTGGATTGATTGATGATGATAGTCAGAGATTCTACTGTACACAAAATAAAGGAATATTTACCTTATGGTAGGAATTATGATGGGAGCCCGAATTAGCATTGCCAGTCGCACCGCCAATGCTATTGTTACTGGAGTGGGGGTTCGGAGGTGTCAGACGATCTTTGACTGGGGCTCGCTGACCTGGCGGCACGTTCTCTTGCTTGCTCTATAAAAAATATTTAAAATTTATAATATGATAATGACAAAAACATATGAACAAGTAGCATAAACAACTGAGGAAAAATCGGGAAAAAATTTCAGACATTTAAATTTTCTACCAAAATAATTTTGCATATGTAAGGGTCGCGGAGCATGCAACAGAGTGGTCAGTCTATAGTTTTTAATTCCAGTAACAACACAATAAATGATATAAACCACTACAATTCTCGTCTGCTCATCCGATTCTTAAAACAGGGTGTAGCAAGAGCGATTAGCTGTTTTCTAGTCCTGTCTTAGTTCAATCATTCTATCTTCACTCTATCTGAAAAGAGGTTGAGTGACTTGGACTCAAGATTGAAAATTAGCAAGTGTGGCTATAAAATGTCTCACCTCTGTATTGTACCAGAAGACTTTGATGAATCTATTATTAAGGACCGCCTCGGTACTCTTGTAAGCGACATTGGCTTCCGGGTGACTGGAGAATGTTATGATAGCGGCTTCAGGGTCGCCTTCAAAAGATACCTGCGAAAAAAAGCGTAAGTTATAATGATGAGAATTAACCACGTTACTTGTCAAACTAAAATACAGATAATTCAATTATAAACATTACATAAATTGTGCGCCATGGAATTATTCAACTGACCTGAATGTTGACAATTTTGCCAAACTTGGAAAAGTGATTGTTGAGGTGGGTGATGTCGTTCAGGCCCCGCGGGATTTTTCTCAGCTCCAGGGAACTGTTTCCGCCGATTGGTTTGTTTAGATGATGACGATTTGGACCTGAAATAGAAAACAAGAATAAGAAACCATCAATTTGCATGTGAATCTCTTTAAGTGATATAAGTAAACAAAAGATACCATTGATGCATTTTTGCTTGCGAATTTTACATTGAAAATGAATTTTACATCAAGTAAACACCAAATCCATCAAAAAATAAATCTATATTCAAATGCAAATCTCAGTCACCAGTAAAACTTTTCACTTAAGTAGAAGTTATTCTGTGTGTTGCTTGCTCAATTTAACAAGGGCCCCTTTTAGTTTTCTTGCATTAATACTTTTATTTATCACTTTTAAGGTGTTAACTGTCAATACTTGGTGGAATGGCATTATAATAAAAATAATAGAAGGTTTTTAGTACTTTTTCCACATAAATTTATTTGATCAGGACAGGTTTCGCTCATCGCGAGCATTATCAACTGATAAGAAAAATATATAAACAGTGCTATTTATACAAGTTAAATTGAAATAAAAGGTGTAAGCGACTACTAACAATGAAAAGGATTTACAAATTACATTATAATTACACAAAATTAAAATGCTTAAGACCTATAAGCTATACACCTTTTATTTATACCAATCCACTTGAAAAGGACAGATCAGTATCAACATTATATTTCCAATCAATTATTTCTCAAATCATTTCATTATATAAAATGATTGCTGTTTGTATAGATGCAGATAGCAGATGAATAAATTACCATAGAATGCAACGAATGAATGACTTACCGAGCCGATTAAAATCAAATGGTTTCTTTTTGGCCCCACCCTGCATTAACATATTAGGCGGTACCGAATTGTAATTATGAGGGTGGGGCGGCATTCTCTGGTGTGGGGGTCCGCCTTTCATGTTGGGGGGCATCATTCCTGGGATGGGTTGAGACGGATCCGACGGGCGCATGTCTTCAGGTCTACAAAATTCACAAAAGAAAATTTATATTATTTCAGTTTTATCGCATTACGATTGCAAAAGAACAATCATGACGGTGGAAGTAAGAAACTATCGCGAGGTTTTTATTCAACAACATAACTAATCGTTCATGGAATGTGTGGAAAATTTATTATAAGTATGACTAACAATAATCACGTGTTTTGCAACTAACCTGACGGTCTGTATGGGGATGAGTTCTCTCTGCAGGTGATGTTGAGGATGCATGTGCAGACCCATGCCACCCATCCCAGGCATGTTAGCCATATTCGGCAGCGGAGGCATCGGTAAGGGCAGTGGAGGCATTTGCGGAGGTGGAGGAGGGGGGGCGTTGAAACGGTTTACACCTCTACTCCAGATGTCAGGTGCCAGTGGATTGTATTCACTTATGCAACCTACAAACAAGGCAGAGATATGGTTACGATACTCATAAATCAATATCTAAAATAAATTGAGATCATTTCTATATTGTCGGACGGTAAAGAAGCGGTCCATATATGGCGTCACACACTAGGGGGGGGATGATGTAACGTGATGATTTGATACATGTGGCGATGGTGGAGGGTTTAAAAAATCTCCAAAGGTGTAGAATTTAACTTCATTCATTCCAACATACCTCATAAAATAACAATGTCAATAAATAAGTAGATTGAGTTCGCTATTCTGGAATAGAATATAAGAACATAATTATTTTACCTGGAACGGGTGGTCTGGGCGGCTGGAGTCCGGGAATGGGCATCGAGAGAGCTCTAGAAATAGCTGCATCAGCGGCCGCATGCAACACCACCGGATCAGAGCCGTGGTCAAATTGACAGAGATCACCTCGCATGCAGTACCCCTTCTCTGTCAATATCAAACAACAAACAGCCGATTAGTAAATATGTTATGCGATAGAACACGTCTCAACTTAAAAAAGAGCTGTGAAGAGATATAATGAAACCGCATCAATTCAAAATCCACTTGCAGATATACGAATCATGCATGGTTTTCTTACATTCAGTGCTCATAAAGATATAGTAACGTGTGCTATTTATTATGTTTATTATTTTTAACATAGTAATTATTTACCTTCACAAATCAATAAATCATTCCAAATGTCTGTATCTTCATTAAAACTTATTCCAGTCACTACGACTGGGGCAACAAGAGTGATCATAGGTAAAAAAAAGTTTAAAGACTTGAGCAGAATGCATTTTTGTTGATGTTAGTTTTGTTTTGTACTCTTGTACTCTCTTAATTTTAATGATAGTCAGTCATAAAGTAGAGACTAACCATGTTAATAGAAGGTAAAATGTATTGTTCTAAAGTATATTAAAAGAGAGAAATTCAACAACATAACACCATAAAAGAAAAAACTATAAAAGAGGTTTTATCATACAAAAAAAAAATAATTTGAGTAATATAGGCAAATTAAAGCAAACCCAAAAATGTTGATTATTTACATAAATTAAAATTATGTAAAAACTGGTTTTAGATCATCCATTGACAAAAATTTTCACATTGAAATGAAAACATACCATCGAAATCTCGACACCTCTTCTTGGCGGCCGGTCCGAAGATACCAGCCAAAGTCGTGGCGCCGCCTCTCGGCTGATTGGCGCAATCACCTGGATTCGAATCTTGGGTCGGCGTATCATCTCTGGGTCTACCTCTAAAATAATTAGAAAATCTTAAGAATTATTTGCCTCGCATGAAGGTGGTGACTGGGTACTACATTTCGTGCGTTGGATTTAGAAAAATGGCATAGCATATTGCAGTCTGTACTTGCTGACGGCTAGCTGCCCCCGGCTTAGGAATATGTGTGAATGTCAAAGGAAGGAGTGGAAGACTAAATATTTCTTATTTAAATGGGAACATCAGTTGATCCATCATTACAATTTGGTTTTCACAAAGGATATTTTGCAAAGAATATTTATGTGTTTTTCTAGTCTTATCTTTTCTTGACTTATTTATAACGAAACATCCTGACATAAGGGTATAAGCTCCTACAACTAGATCGACTTTGTAGCTAATGCCGATACAAGGTTTTGTTAATAGTGACTATTTGTATTTTAAGCCGTAGCAATTGAGAGACGGGTGGCAATTAAGAGTAGTTCACTCAAATGTAGTAATTTTTATAATAAACATCAACATACCTGGGATTATCTCTGTCCCTTTCCGTCCGTTCTCTGTCCCTGTCAGAACGGTCTCTGTCTCTGTCTGACCGGTCCCGGTCTGCATCTCTGTCCCTGTCAGAATTGTTAACCATGCGGGTGATTTGGTCTCTAGGGAGGCGATCGCGTTCTCTGTCTCTTTCCCGAGAAATTCGGATTCGATTGCGGGACACTACCAAATTGTTGTTGTGGTAGGGGGAAGGGAATCTTTCACCGGATCTATGTGAACATTGAATGACAGAAAATTTTGTATCTGTTCAAGTTATACAAAATTATATGAATAAAAGTCACTAAAATTTTTCAACCCCGATTGTTTACAAAATTCAAATTTGAAAAGAGGTCAGTGTTACCTAGAACGACTTCTATTTTGTGGAATATCCGTAATGGCAGTTCCCGGAGGTGGACTTCTGTTTCTGTAGCGGGGTCCACGGGCTGGTGGCGGAGATCCCGACCTCGAACGCCTTTTGATTTGAAAAAGATAATCCCAAATATAAAATAAGCAAATGGCAAAGGTTTGCTGTTTTAAAACTAGACAGTCATTATTCTTTCACAACTGAAACAGTCTTAGACGAGACGGACATGAAACGAGTAAACATCGGTGAATTTAAAATTTAAAAAGTCTTCAACTGACCTTCTGTCGTATCTCTGCATGGGAGGTGACCTGTTTCTCCAGAGAGCCCCTCTGCCCCCTTGCGATTGGTTACCTCCGCCACCCTGAGCAGAATTGGAATTCTGCGGCTGTCCTCGGCGAGCCCTCTCCCATGATCGACTGCGGGATCGGACGACGCCGCCCGGGGAACGTGATCTGTGCCCTTGACGGCCACGATTACGTCGATCTTCTTTATCCTGAACATAAATACGAATATAGCACATTAAGATGGTGAACTGAAGCAGTACAGAAGTGAATTCATCAAAACATCAAATTCTTGTAAATAATAATAAAATCTATAATGATTAATTATTTACTCTTTATAAATTACTTTTTAAGGCAAAATTAAAATGCAATGTCTATTTAATACAAACGTTGAACACATTGAAATTGAGACAGATCAATATTCAATAAAGTACTTCCATACTCATTTACAGAAAAATGGCGCCGACGGACATGTACGTCCATTCTCCTCTAAAGGTTAATCAGGACATTGGGACAATATATACAATTCATAGCTTACTTCCAATACCATAAATCACAGTGACAAACTTTCAGCAGTACATACATTTTAAAAATAAGATGTCAACATAATTATACAAAAAAGAACCAGGTACAGGTGGTGGCAGTACAACATTTAAGAGACATTGTTGACAACCAACCTAGTGTAAGTAAAATGAATACAATATTTCAAAAAATTTGTATCAGTTAACCATCGAGAACATGTGGCGGAGACAAAAGTATCATTATTTGAATCGCCAAAATTCTAACATCAAAAACACGATAATATATGTTTTATTCTTACGGGGATCGATTGCAAGATGGCTTGGCGAAATGCGTAATTATACTGCGCCGTCAATCAAGCAAGTCATGAAAGAAAATGAACACAATATAATAATAATTGATTAGATAAAATGGATTGTCTGATGAAAGAATTGCGCATCGCAAATGCGGCGAAGCTTACCGAGTCACTCTTGCGATCGCCCTTTCTGCTGCTGCGGGCTGAAGCTAGAGGCTCATTCAGACTGTCTTCTAGTAGGTCGGGCATCACCTAAATAAAAAAAAATATATTTAAAATACAACACAATATTTAAAATTATAATATATTTGTAAATTTCAGATCAGTTCATGAGAATATTAATAGTCAGTCTAAAACACATTTACCGGTGAAAGATAAATTTCTTCCCCCACAGAGAAAAATAACTATTTTTATCCAATAAATTCAAAATAAATTTTAACTTTTAAAAAATACTAGTTCTATAATATTGATAACTTTTTTTTAACCATGTCCGCTCCCAATGTGGAGCATATGGACTCCTAATGGAGTTTATCTCAACAGAAGTGTTTCTACGAGAACTGCTTGTTACTCAGTTGCTCAACCTCTCTTTTTCCAGAGAGTAGGAATAGAAGGATAGGGCTAGGGCAGGACTAGTGGTTAGCTAATCGCTAGGATGGGTGGTAAGGGGGAATTCAAGACATCACATACATCCATGCCTTCGAACAGAAATTCATAAATCAATTGAAAAATCCATTTATAAAACTGTCCGTACTGGGATTCGAACCCGTGACCTCCATAGCCGAAGCCAACGACGCCGACCACTCGACCACACAGGCGGCTAAATACAACTGATGACAACTACTTTGTCAATAAATAGTGTTACACGTGAAAGTAATCTTTATCATATCACTGTGACTATAATAATTTCATATTCATGTGTAAGAGAATATAATTTCGGAAATACATTTAGTGATTGATAATGTCGATAAATATTGATTACAAAAAAATCTCCAATGCTGTAGATGGGGGGGGGTCATAGGTGACGGGAAAGTTTAAAAAAAATCAAATTTACATTATATTCTTACATAGTCTATCAATCAATACTTGAAAACAAAGAATCATTTGACATAAAACTTGTTAATTAATTACAAAACCTCAGATCTTATCTTTTTTTTTATATGCAGTAAAAACGCATAAGGCCTATTTGATACATATAACATATTTCTAATTTATATGGAAGATTTTTATAATTTTTAATTCAATGATTTCAAAATTTTCAGTCATTAGTGCCTTATTTCAATTTGGATGTTTTCAGAAATTGTGAAAGAATTGGTTTTCATGATCTTATGGTTTTCAGTTAATTCATCAGTATATAATATTGAGAATTTTAATTCAAATCAGATAAAACAAAATGAATGCTGGAATTTCTTAAAGAATAACTGATTATACCAGATACATCAATAAGAATAAAAGATGCAAAAAAAAATACAAACCTTAATGAGCGTTTGCTCTGTGGCATAGGCAGGTTTTTCTTTCGGGACAGTAGCCGGTACAAACTTGCTGCTCCTGTTCAAAACGATTCTCGGTTTTGAGGTACTGGAAGTTCTGCCACCGCCGTCCTCTCGATGCTCTCTTTCTCGTTTTGTACTTGCGCCGACAATATTAGTCGTGACTTCTTCGGTCACGATTCTCGCCCCGCTGGCGTCGACTGTCGCGTGCAATGACCCGGTAGCAACATTACTCCCGTTGACTATGCGTTCTCGGGTCGGGGAAAGGTCACCGTTTCCACTGAGTTTTCTGTTTTGGTATGAGCTTTGGTGTACTGCTGGAGGAATATCATCCGCTTGCACCGATTCGGTGCTAGGTTGCAGCAGATTGGTTGAAATATCCGTTGCCGAGCTCGGCACGACAACTCGCAGGTACTCTTGGGTCTCGAGGGTTTTAAAAAGAAGCTCCACGAAAGGTTTTGTTTCTGCGAAGAAACAGAAAATGAAATGAAGTACACTGTGTGATGAAATAGATATCAGAGTGGTTAAAATAATATCCACTCTGATGAATCAGTAGCAGAAAAAATCCATGTCAGCTTTCTGACTGAACAATATTTTTCCCACACAAAAAAAGTATGCCAACAAATTAAATGGTCTGAATTTAAATCTAATTTTTCGTCAGAGTAAAAATAGTAACGCTCAGAATAAAAATATTATACGGTCAGATTTTTATACCATTTTGGTTAGGTTATATAATATAAAATATGACTACTTTCATTTAAATTATGACCATTTTATATAAATTATGACCATAAATAATTTATTTTGGCCTCTGTATACTGACCGAGACATCACAACAATTTATTATAAATTTATACCAATGTTATAAAAATTATGACCGAAACTGAAAATTCAGACTAGAAAAATACGAGCCAAAGAGTAAACCAGGAGATAAAAACATGAAATGACAGGCAATAATTTTGGCATATTTAAACACAAACCAAAAAGTTTTGGACAACTGCTTCCGAGACAGTAAGCCAAAAAATCTATTCTTAACCATTAAATCAGAGGCTCCCAACCTTATTTGCTCTATTCCCCCAATGCACTTATTTGTGTATATATTATAAATTAATTTAGATGCTTTTTTTACTAACCAA
The DNA here is from genome assembly GCA_031772345.1 of Himalopsyche anomala. Taxonomy (NCBI): domain Eukaryota; kingdom Metazoa; phylum Arthropoda; class Insecta; order Trichoptera; family Rhyacophilidae; genus Himalopsyche; species Himalopsyche anomala. The sequence continues at coordinate 886,383 of CM062825.1, forward strand.
TTACTAACTTAGTATGTAATAAACGAAGCAGTATTTCAAATGAACAAAAATTTCAATAGTTTCAGTTCAAAAACAAGGATCTTACAATCAAACGATTCCCCCGCCCCAAATTCACCGGCGGTTGGGAGTCAATGAATGAAATGGATGCTTTTCTTTTATTGTAGTAAAAAATAATCAAATGCAATGAATTGTTGATTACAGGAAAAATAATTTTAAAATATTGAATATTTTTTATTATATTTATAATGCTGCCATACATTAACGACATAAAAAATGATACTTCCATAATATTTTATGAGATAATAATTATAATAAAATTAAATAATATTGTCATTATACCACTGCAAAGTGGTATTCAAATGTTTATGGTATGTAAAATCTATATGTTAATAGTCGATAATGTTAGTCTTTCCGTCTGTCGGCCCTGTTTTCGATGACATCAAGAAAAACGGTCCCCTCCCCCTCCCCCGCTGTCGCCATTTTTTTATTCATACTAAAGACACATTTTTTCAATACACTTACATATATATATTTGTGTAGAGATTTGAAGAAGCACATTTCGTGTTGTCGAAAATCGCTGAAAAAAAATTCCGCGTCCCAGGCTCGAACACAGAACTCTGGATTACCAGTCGAGCTCTCTATCAACTAAGCTAACGTCATAATTATCAGAGGCGATAAAAATACATTATATAAATCAAACATTTGAAAATGGAACGATTCAAACTGACTCAAATAATGAATGTGGTATATTTTACATAATATAGTCTCGACAGTCAAATGTAAATATTCCATGTGTATGCTGACTGCTTAAAACTAAATATTTTACGTTTTAACAGAGGGTATTCAAAATTTATGCGCAAATACTAATGTAAATAAAATATTTGTTAGCAAACTTTAACATTATTCCAAAAATTAAATACTTGATGAAATTTCTGCTCCTACGAAAAATAGTTGTTGGCAAACTTAAACATTATTCCAAAAATTCAATAATTTATGAAGTCTATTTCTGCTACTACGAAAAATGGTTGTTAGCAAACTTAAAAATTATTCCAAAAATTAAATAATTTACGAAATTTCTGCTACTACGAAAAATAGTTGTTAGCAAACTTAAACATTATTCCAAAAATTAGGTAATTTACGAGGTCTATTTCTGCTAATAGGAAAAATAATTGTCAGCAAACTTAAAAATTATTCCAAAAATTAAATAATTTACGAAATTTCTGCTACTACGAAAAATGGTTGTTAGCAAACTTAAACATTATTCCAAAAATTAGGTAATTTACGAGGTCTATTTCTGCTAATAGGAAAAATAATTGTTAGCAAACTTAAACATTATTCCAAAAATTAAATAATTTACAATTTAAATACTACAGGGCAGGGCTGTCGATATATGTCCCGAGATATATTTATTTTATTTTTAGAATTTCTGGCTTATTCAATAAATAGGTTTGTAATTTTAAGACTACATAAAAATGCAACAAAAATCCCCCCCCCCCCCCATTGAGGTCAACGGGCTTACAGCTAGTGATATTAAATAGTTCTTTTTCATGGTTACAAACAGTGGTTGATTTTATTTTTTGCTAAGCTCTTTGGATCTGTCAGTTTTGTAAATCTTTCCATGCAGATCTTTTACTGAAATTTGTATTAAAAATACGATGAGTGTGGCCTTTCCACCTTTAGTTTTCTGGCCACGCTAAGTTTGCATAAAACAGGTGCCAACTTGAGCCTTTAACATTTGAAATAATAATACTTTCGATGGTTTCGGCGGTAACTTTGTGGAAGTTCAAATTTTATATGTTTGAAATATTAATAAACCTTTGTTTAGGATTTTCGACCCTTTGAATTGTTTCTTGCAATAGCTATGAATTAACTATGTGATATATTACAAATTTATTACATGATATATTAGTCACATATACTATTTTCCACTTTTCGAAAGTCTACTCCTTCTTTATACTGAATACTCTGTAATAATTGATTGATTAGACAGATATTTGGAAAAAATCTGTTCCCCCTGTTATAACAGATCAGACAAAGAATTAAGTTTCGATAGCTATTTCGACATCATGCCATCATCAGCATCATCAGATGTCAAATCAAAAACAATTAGAATTCTTGCGGAGCTTGATAATTTATTATTGTTTACCCTGTAACTCGCTAATGATATTTGGACATTTGATAATGACAACGTCTTCTGATTTTCTTTGGCGGTATTCATTTGAATTATTTCTGTGTAGATTGACAAAAGATGGGAATATTTTTTAACTTTTCATGCTAAAGTTGAAATATAAACTGTATTATGAGTTGCATCATACTAGTGAGCTAAGCCTCTTTCTTCTTTTTTTGTGACCTGTTCCTTTGACAATTAACAGCATGGACCACTTTATGGCGTAGCTAAGTTTAAAATATTTTGAAAGCATGAAGAACCACTGCAGAATTTTGTCTGAACCTCATTTTAAGTAGTGGTCGAATACCATTCAAAGTAATTTTTGAGGAACTTAGGTCTAAGTCCTATTGTTTCCTCGTGGCTGAATAAAAGAATTCAGGTGAAATAGTGGATCATCATGAATTTTAGATGTAGAAACTAAAATATAATCTTCATCGTCATCATGGCCAACAACTCTGCATGGAATTCTGGAACTATAATGCAGTCATTAACACTGTCAACATTTCCACCTTCTTTTTTACCAAGATTTCCCACGTACTCATACCCCCCCCCATACTCCCAGTTATGCATACTAAACAAAAGCGTATTTGTGCCATGTTTGCACACATAAATAACAGATATCTAAAATTATATTTTTAATATTGACACACGTTTTCGATACTTAAAATGCATGATGTACTACAAAAATTACAACTAAACACTTGTTTGCTACTCGATGGTTTCGGCGGTAACTTTGTGGAAGTTCATTTTAATATAAAATTTAAAATAACTTTGATTATTCCACGTATTGTGTAACTAACTGTGACACGTGTTTCGTCTCTTTCAGTGGCATCTTCAGACTTACTATTGCAAATTTTGCTGTTTGCTAAATCGATATTATTTTTACAACTATTACATTATTACAAATAAAAAATTACCATGAATTAAAAAAAAACGATAATAGAATGTATAGAGCTGAATTAACAGCTCCATACATTTCTGGAGAAATCAATTAAATATTAGTATTTGTGAAGTGTTAATTTAACTGAAGGAAAACATTGCATCTAAAAATATAATTGTTTTGAGCGCATAATCGTATGCATTTATAAATATCTATGAGAAAGTCCAGGAGACTAAATTATAAATAGATTTAGCTATTTGTGAATGCACACTAATTCATTCTTTTTCTGTATTTAAAATGCTCTGTTGGGCAATAAGATGCGATATGTTTTAATAAACAAAAACTGTCAAATTAAGGAAGCAATTCAACAACCTGGTAACATTCCCGGTAAAAAAATATTATTTATTTTGTTTGTAACCATGTCTGACACTGAACTCCTGACAATATCAACAGAAGTTGTTCTACAAGAACTGTTTTTGTTTTACTTAATCGCTCAACCTCTCTAATACAGCAAGAGTAAGGATAGAATGATAGGGTTAGGCCAGGACTAGTGGTTAGCTAACTGCATGATATATAATATATCTAGTTATAATTTTAAATTTTATAGATTAGTCTTGCATACTTGAGTGTTAAAAATTGGTTCAACACTTCTGTTATTAAATATCATAAATCTCAATTATATTTTCTAGTTAAGGACATTCTAGATATAACTATAATCAGAAAAAATATCAATACATGACAAGTGTAGTTTCTTTCCTTGATATTTCCCTTTTTACATGTGACATACTATTAGTGCAACTGAACAATATTAGCATATCTATCCATATTTACTGTTGCAGATTTTATTTTTGTCAATCAATAAAAAAGATTTTTCAGTAATCACTACCTTGAATCAAAAATAAAAGTGAAAGTCAATTTTTTTACTACATTATGTATATCGTCGGCTTGGTGTAAAGTCACTAACCGGTCATTTTCTTGATATATTGAGTTAAATATCACAACATCAACTCAATTCATATCTTTTATAAATCCAAGAAGTCAGAAACATTTATTTATTTCACATTTAAGAGATTCCAAAAGACTTTTTTTAAGGCGACAGAAGGCATTAAGTTGTTTACTGATTTTTGTAAAAATTTTCTCAGTGACTTCTCGCACGGACCGGCCCTGGGTAAGGAATTTATTTCTTTAGAAAAATATTTCAGACTGTGTTCGCATCGTAAGTCAGCCAGGACGATTTTAATTACAACCAGTTCTATAGAGAATCGTAAATTGTTGTAAATTTGTAAAAAAATGGGTTTATTTCTGGCTGAGAAGTATAAATCTGGGTTTCGGGTGGGGTTCGGGTTACAAGTGTGGTAGTAGACTCGGGCCTGGGCCGGGTCAGGCCTGAGTCTCTCGGGCTTGGACCTGGTAATTTTGTAAAATTTTGGCCCGTGCAGACCTCTACTAGTAACCGAAAAGGTAAATAGGTAAATAATCGGTTTTTACTACTTCTTTAACACTGATACCCATGAAGTATGAATATTCTTATATTAATTTCTATTCCATCATAACAATAAATAGGTTTTTATTGTATTAAGCGATGAATAATTAAAATTGTAAAAAATTATATTTATTATAAATTGTTGAATCAATTATTGATAATATTATATTTAAGAAGTATCACTCGAAAATAGATACGGACATAAATTGATAAAGCTTACCATGTTGCAGGAAGACATCAAGCTGATCGACCATTCCATCACGGAGGTCATCCAATGGTTTGTCTTTCTTAACCAGAGCGCACACATATTTTGCGAGGGCTGCGGGGTCCGCATCACAACTAGAAACAAATAAATAACTATCATAAAAATTGCAAAATGATACCATCCAAATATAAGGTGACTCCGTTATCTATCCAATATGTAAATCATCATTTAATTTAAAATTCTAAATTTGAACTATGAAAAAATTCATTGAGTATTTTATATCTAAATATTAGCTGCTACATGAACTGTATTTTTGTGTAAACAAATCTTGGCCGTTGTGGTATTCACTGATAAAAGGAACTGTATTTTTTTCACACACAATTTATATGTTAATAATATTGAGGTAAAATATAAGTGCTTTATTACAATTTGCGACTATCAATTTAATATTACATATATTCAAAAGGCAACACTGATATAAAATCAGTATTATTGATTATTTTTTCTTATCTTTCAATAGATTATTTTGAAGTTAACAATTTCAAAAATTAAAAATGTTTACTAAAAACTCAGCAGAACATGTGTTGAATGAAAAAATCTTAATTTCTTATATGAAATCCCTGTCTACAGATAGAAATTTGAACCGACTGCCATAGAGAATCGAAAGAGATGCTCGGGCTACGCATACACACTGCATATAATACATACAGTTAATTTAGGAAAATAAAATATTTGTCCAAGCAAGTAGTTATTATTGTAATTGTGTGTAAATTGAAATGAGTCAGTGTTTAGGGAAAATACTGGTACAACAATTGATACCTGGCCTTTAACTGAATCAATTACAGTGTTGAGCCACCTCATCTGATCAATTAATTATGAAAATATCTCCTAACGGTTAAAATCTTATTCTATACAAATGAATACAAAGCAACATTAACAAATAGGGTTGGGATGTTTACATGACTATAAAATCAACGGACTAGTCTTCAATAATCGTATGTAAGTATTAATCCTGAAGATAGAACATTAAAAAAGTGGTGCACAAGATATTAATTCAGTTACTAATTTAATTGAAGTTTAGATTTTTGGGCAGTAAAATAAGACGTCGATATAAATTCGGTACATAACAATGAATTTATATGTTACAAAAAAATATATTTTCGGAATTAGAACCAGATGCCAAATAGCGTTGTGTTTTGAGGTTATCTCGTCAATTAAACTGAGATAAGCAAGATAAAACAATCATGGAATTATTTAATGTTATAAATATTAACAAACGAACGTGATCATAAATAAATTGGCGGTATAGAGCAAATTGGATGTTTGCTCAAAATTATCATCGTATAGAGAAAATCGAAAACGTTTCAATTATGTATCATTGACATCAAAATTGTTTAAGAGAAAAAAAATGTACAATTCTATTGTATGTGGTGAATAACAGGTCTAACTGATTAAAATGCAGACATTAAGATACAAAAGTTCGAGTTACTGAAAAATATAATTTTAAAATTAAGAAAACATACGAGTTTTTAAGTAGTGAAAAAAAGATCTAAAAATAAACTGGTAAATTCTCTCAATTCGTACAGTCTACGTACTGAATTAGTTGGGCAAATATACGTATCAGAAAGCGCATATGCCAGCAATGAATTCAAAGCAAATAATGTGATCTCTATGAAAAAAGAAATATGGCCTACATACAGGGGTTCTAGAATCGAAGTTAGCCAAGTCCTAAATGCATCCTGATTTTCAATTAACATATTGGTAATATTAACACTAGATATCACAATAACTGTATTTTTTGCAAACGTTTTTGTATTCACAAAATCACACACGCAGACAACATAATATAACTTTCAAAAATACACTAAATTGCTGCTATAATAAGACACTGTACACCACCTAGGGCGAATATTTTATTTGCACTGCCTTCGGTCAGTCCTTCAATGCCTTCTAGATTTTTATATGACGCATTTAATAGTTCCAATACTACCAAATGCAGTGTGCTTCAGATGTTCCAAACATAAATCTTAAAAAAATACAATTTCTTACATTAGAATTATTTTCATAATGTACGTTCCATAATAATCTTGGCCGAACACGACCCGGGTTTCGCCTCTCGGCATCTTCCGGTGCTATTCAATGCGCGAATGCACTCGAACTTACATAAATATATATAAACAAATAAAAAAAAATCTAATTTAAGGGTAAGGGTCACGCTAAAGTTGTTCCCAAATTACACTGTAAAAAGTATTTATATTCGTGGTAATAAACTTAAGGGTAGCTAGAAAAATATTTTTATATTTTTAAATTGAGTATTAACTTCATTATTTAAAAAAAATAAAATCAAAAGGGCTTTCGTTTTTACCTAGAAAAAAGTTAACGGCTGGTTTTTTATCACTGATTTAAAAACCTAAAGATAGTTCAAGCACTAATCTTGAATATGATATTCAATAATCGTTTGATTTAATACGTTATTAGTACTTTATTTGGATTTGAAAACGGTTTATTTCAAAACTATTTTATACGATGTTTTTTACCAAATAAAGTCACAAAAGACAAAAAAACGAATATAGTTTTATAAATTATTCATTTTTTTAATCTTTGGTGTAAATTTTATAATTTTATGAGCTTTCGTTAATTTTCTTCAGAGTCTGAAAATAAATGCACAATTGATCATTTTAATAGGTGTCATAATAGGCAGGTGTCGCTGCTTGGGTTGTTTGGCAAAATATGTTTGAAATGATGAACGTATATTATTCCGCAGTTTTTGTTTGCGTCGGCAGGAATAACTTGTATGTAGTTGTAAGGCTCGTATAGGTACACAAGATACACACATACTACGATATCTAAACCTATTCCCTCTTTCATTGATTGAATCGACATTATAACCTATTTTATTTCTGACAGTTTGTTTGTTATGGTATAAAATGTTCTTTTTCTATCTTATTTTTATATTTTATGCATTATAATAGCTACTGTGTCTATCATTTAGAATACTAAATACTCACTTAATATTATTTATAATAAATTAAAGATTTCAGCCATCATCTTTAGACGCGATCATTGTTTGTATTGACGTTATAACCTATTTTATAAGATCTAAAATTTATTTTTTCTAGCTTATTTTTCACTATATGCACAATAATAACTTGTACTGTGTCTATCATTTAGAATAAAACATACCTACTTATTTATTAATAATTTAAGCTTTCACCCATCACGTTTAGACCGCGTTTCCGACATTCCGACGTAATTTTAGCACTGTCAATAAACACGGATATAAAAGATACTCTTCCTTCATCTTTGTCGAAGAAGTGTTGTCGTAAGAATAAACGTTCTAAATTTATCAAGAAGTTATGGGCAGCCGCTGCAATGGCGAGAGATCGGAAACGTGAAAATTAAGAAATTCAATGTTCAGGCATTTTACCGAACGACTTAGATTTGGAAAACGAAATTATCCCGTATGAAGAGCTTTCCATTGGAGACTAATTTCTGAACCGGACTGTGAATATGGCCCTAATGCTGCCGAACCCGACGTCTCTCCTACAGAACTGCAAGAAACGATGGACAATATTTTGGAAAGACTACAAGCTGATGCTATTTCTGATGAAAAGTGCATGCAGTTACAACTGGCAACAGTCGGACAAGCTGATAATCCTCAGTGGATAGAAGCACGGCAGAAAAGACTGACGGCATCAAAGTTCGGAATCATTTATAAAATGCGAGACTCCACACTCCGGCATAATACAGTAAAAAACCTAATTCTTAAAAGAGAAATTGTAACAAAAGAAATTATATATGGTAGACAAAATGAACAGACTGCTATCGATTTGTATGAGCAAATAAATAGTGTAAACGTCGTCCGTTGCGGTCTTTTCATCAGGAAAGATTTCTCATTTTTAGCTGCGAGTCCAGATGGTTTAGTTGGAGATAATGGATTAATTGAGGTGAAATGTCTGCCCTCTATAGGTAAAAAAACAATTTATGATGCTGCTCTGGAAGATAATATCTGCGTCAATATTGTTGATTGTAAGCTCCATCTCAAAAAAACCCACAATTATTGGTTTCAAATACAAGGCCAATTGTATATTGCCAAAAAAGATTTTTGTGACCTGATCATTTATGCAGACAGTGGATTGGAAATTATTAGATTATATCCTGATCCGGACTTTGAATTAACAGTCATACCACGTTTGTCATTTTTTTATAGATATGCATTTCTTCCGGAGCTTGCTGATAGTCGTATTCAACGGGGTATGAAAATTCGTGAACCGGCGAGATATTTTGATATGCCTGTCGTAACCTAAGTCTCTTAGTGTAATTCAATATGTCCGTCATTCTAGTTCACTCCAGTCTATTGGTTTTTATAGGTTCGAGTCCCAGTACATAGTAATAATACCTATACAGTATTTTAAACAGGGCCCAACGAATCCCCATAAGAATCTAAATCGCCCCGTATTCTACAGGAATGGTCAGGTTTAAATCATACTAAAAGTTTTGTTGACTTAAATGCGGTTAGTAATATTAGGTTAATTTAAGTTTCTTTTTACGAGAGAAAGTTAAAAAAACAATCTTCTTCTGTTGATATGTCCACATGGGGACTGGTCATGGATAAAAGATCTTGCTCTTATTCGTTCATATATCTAATACTAGCTGGCCCGACGAACTTCGTACCGCCTCAGAATCAATAAATTTTGTGTTAACTTATTGGATGAGTTAAATTCAGTTTGAATGAATACTCAAAATGAATTAAGTTCAATAAATGTGCAAAATTAAAAATGAAAAGTATTTTAATTACATTGAAATGATGTTATTCACGTGGCACAGTCGATAGATTTAAAGGAATGCAGTGGACCAACGATTTGATTTTGAATTGTGAAGTTGAAATGATCCACATCTTTGTTATTTGCTGCAAGAATTGCTCGTTCACTCAACCAATTATGATGTTTGTGATTAGCAATGATATTCAGGAACACTTTGTTGATTGTCCTTCGATGAGACGAAATTTCAAAAATTCGGCAAAAACGAAATCAATCCATTCGATTCGTCGACAGGAACACGGCCGTTACAGATAGTCAGCAAATGCTTGGAGAAATCTGCGGCAGATGGTCGTTTAGAAATGCAACTCGCATGTTTGTCGTTAGCTGAAGTTTCTTAACATAGCGCCACAGAGTCAATGTTTTAAGTCAAGCGTTTATTTCATCGGCAGCGGTCGATCTTGGAATAACTGGTAGTGTTTGGCGAAAATCGCCAGATAGTAGAATCATTGCGCCTCCAAAACATTTTGAGTCATTGCGCTGATCTTTCATAGTTCGGTTGAGTGCTTCCAATGCGAAGGAAAAATAAGCCACCATTTCCCTCATCAATTGCCTTCATTAAAGTATCGTACACTTTCTGTTGGGGGTTCAACAGTGGTACATTCGTTCGAAGTGATTGGTTCAATGCATCTCGATCATATTCACGTTTACGTTCCGATTCTCGATTGAAAGCGTCGTTCATTCCTCGATCTGGCGACGCATCATGCAGCGCATGAGGTAACACATATCTTCGATCAAAAGCAACGCCTGGTTATGTATCTCCTCATTCACCTCGAGATCGGGATTCCCTGAACTGACGCGAATTCGGTGTAAAGTGTCTTCGGACATGTCATCCTTGTACTTTTTCCACAATTCACGTGGATTCGATGGGAAGCATGTCAAAAAAATGATAGCAAATAATGTGCGTATCTGACTTGGAGACGCAGAAACAATTGCTTCAGCGATTGTCATGTCCCAATGAGTTTAGTTTTCAAGCAAATTGAGCTATTGACATGCGGCACGAAATGTTAGGCATACGACGCCATTGACAGTTCGAAATGATTTGAAATGTCGAACCGAAGGGAATTATTGGTTGTTTTCAGATTTTTCATGTTCACAGAACTGAAAGACTCTTAGAAAACCATTCCGAGCACTCTTACTGATTGGTTTAGAAGTACTTGGCATAGCTAATACCTCTTTATTTCACTGTATTTTAAATAATAAAATTACATCTTCACAATGTTGACAAACGACTACTTTTGTTTGACAGTAACTGTCAAACAAAAACTGTTGCTAAGAAATGTGTTGGTCTAGGATAAATTTGTTCTCAATGCCTGTCACCAACATAATGACAGGGATCTTTTCAAAATTATTCAAATAATACTTTTTTATAATTTTACGAAAGTTCATTCTAAATTTTCATATTTTTTTATATTACGAAATGACATAAATTCTCATTATAACAAAGAACGCAACATTTTCCAAATCTTAAATATTATATTTATGAGATTATCTTTCTTTAGAAAAAAAAATATATTTTTGTTTAATGTTCCACACATACAAACAACTATACAGTCAATCCTGTTTTTATGCGGTAGATGTGTTCCACGAAATATCGCAAAAAAAAACTTGACTTCCATAGAAATAGTGGGGTGCGTTACTTAAATTTTAAAATCCGCATAACTTTGAAACAGCGAGTTAAAATATACACTAAATCGCAAAGTATAAGAAAATTAGGGGAAAACGACGGCGTAAAAATATTAAAAAATAGTCACTGTATGACAATTCTATGTGTGTTTTAAAGCATGTGGTTCGAAATCACTCTTTTTCTGAAGAAATAGTATTCGCATCAATTTCTTAAATATTTGGTTGTTTTCTAACTATTAATTTAGTGATCATAGTTTGTTCAGATTTTCTTTTTCGATAATTAATTGTTTATGCAGTTTGTTATACCCATATATATAATATATTCTAAAGTTATCGTTGAAACTTGAATGCGCGATCAGAATTTGAATCATTTAGAAAGAAATGATCTTCTAATTTACTGAAAAGTTGGATACCTTCTTCAATTATTTTCGCAGTGAAGGAACTGGAATTTCTTTCAGTTCGTCATTGTTTTCTGGTTTTTTGTCAATAATTAAATTTAAATTATGAACATCTTCGTCACTTATAGCTTTATCTGTAAGTAATTCGTCGATATAATTTTCGCTAAAGGTATCAAACCTTTCTTTGCCAAGTTCAGGTGCTAAAGTAATCATTTCAGCTGATATTACCGATGGCAGATGCAACATGATTTAAGCAGTCCGAAATCGTATTTTTTTTTCAAATGTCGGTTGTGTTTATGATTCTCTCTATTCTATCCAAAATACAACAATATATGCTCTCGATGTAATATTTAACATTTTTATATATCGTAAAATATGGGACATTTAAAAAAATGCATTTCTAAAAAATCGCATTACTTCGAAATCGCATAAAAAAACCGCATAAAAACAGGATTGACTGTATATAGCAGTGATGCACAAACGCGGCCCTTTTTGAATATTGTGGCGGCCCTTAAAGGCGGCCTTTTTCACGTAAAACATTTATTTAACAAATGTAAGCAAGCTTTTTCTTCAATGAAGGAGAATAAATCGGTTCATAGAAACAGGCTTACAAATATTATGTCAAATTAATAAAAATAGTTAAAAATTAACTAAGACCAAAAACGCATTAACTTATGATTTGCATTTAAATGAAACATAATGAAACACATGAAACATGACTTATTTATTTTCGAAATAACACGGTCAAAATAATATAATGGAACCTATTATTCACTTGATCTTTTTTACACGATTTTAAGGCTGTTTTACGTGGAACGTACATATGTTCTGTATAAAAAAAGGATTGAGCGTACTTTAAATCATTTTTTTCTTTGCGGCCCGAAGCCACGACAATTTGTTTTATGCGGCCCGCTAGAAGGTGAAGGTTGTGCATCACTGGTATATAGGGATCAAAAATAAAATAATGATTTGATAGTATTCTATAACAATATAATATACATGAAAAGTATACTGATTTTTTTTTACATACCTTCTGATTTTATGTACTTTCATTCGTCTTTTCACATTTCAGTATATATTTTAGCGACGGTGATGAACATGAGACATAAATTCCTAAAAGTTTTTTTTTAAATGGATATTGAAAATTTAGTTTCGATTTAGTTTAAAGTTGGCATTCCTAACTTGATTAACAAAATGCCTCACATGAGGTAACACATGTCTTCGATCTAAATCAAAGCCTGGTTATTTATCTCTTCATTCACCTCGAGATCGGGATTCCTTGAACTGACACGAATTCGATGTAAAATGACTTCCGACATGTCATCCTTGAACTTGTTCCACAGCTCACATGGGTTCGATGTGAAGCATGTCAAAATAATGATAGAAAATAATGTGCGTATCTGACATGGAGATTCAGAAACAATTTCTTCAGTGATTGGCATGTCCAAAGCCCCCTATAGTCAAAGCCATGCTATTGAGTAGAAAACAGGTACTTTTTTCAGATGAGCGGGCCGGCGTCATAATTTTCAAAGTAATATCACGTCATTATGAAACCATTTATTACTATTATTTTGAAGCAAATACATATATATATTGTAATTATATATCTTTTCAATTAAATCATTTTTTAAATAAGAAAAAATCACATTTTCTAAGGTTTTTTAATAAAAATCTCTGAGAACAAAAGCAAACAAAGATGCCAAATCATTTTATTTAAATTATTTTTTTTACAATATTTCAATACAGAATATGAGGTTGGATAGTTCATTAAAAAAACTAACGTCATTATTGGGATTTTAATCAATTAATATTGATCTCGAAATTTATTTGTGCACACTAGTTCGTAACTCAATCTTTCCATAAAATTTCTCAAGTCATATAAGTAATGAAAAATCAGTAAGTCAAACCAGGATAGCACAATTCACTTCATTATTTTTTTTAATATTGTTATTGATTAAATCGTCATTTACTTGGTGTATTGCCATCATTATATGATAAAAGACGCAGCATGTATTTCATAATATCACAATAGGCGTCAAAATCTTATATAATATTATATGAATTCCGCTTGTTACCGTCGTTTATGTAATTTATAATTTATATTCTATATAATTGTGATACCTAATAGTGGAAAGTTAAATTTTATTGGTTTTTACCATACATCGCATATCTTGCCATTCGCTATATTTCTTACAATCATTACTTAATTTGCATATATGGCCCTTCCGATGTATCGTAAATTGTAAATTAATAACACCAACGAATCACAGAATATCCATACGAGAAATCTTTCAAACATACATGTTACATTTAACGAAAAATAAGCTCACAAATTGGAATTTAGAGTTGATGTACGTATAACCGCCATACAATTTGTTAGTAAAGGCAGGGATTCAACGGCCAGCTCAGAATTTGCTGCTTTTCTACAGCACTGCTTGGAACTTAAGACTGCTATGGCATGTCCCAATAAGTATAATTTTCAAGCGAATTGAGCTCTTGACATGCAAGTAGAAACATTCGTCATTTTTCGGATGAACTGTGTAAATGCGACCAAGAGCATTCGGGTGATCAGAAACCGCATCGCTTTGCTTTTGACGTTAAAATTTCTTCGATATAGCGTTCCAAGTGTAATAAAGTGTCATCTCAGAGCAAAGCAACGTTTGTGCAAAATATTGTTGTCAAAAATTTATCATACCTAATTATAAACATAACCTTATTTCAATATTATCCGATTTTCTTTCGTTTTCATTTCATATCATCGATTTCTTTTATTCTAATCCATATTCTAAATTTAAAATTATTTATAAGCCAATCGTATGCAAAAGAAGCAAAAACAAACAAATATAGAAAACAGTGCGATCTGGTGGATTTTTCTGAAACCAGCTTACGACATTTTATCGTTTGATGAAGCTATTCGTCATTTGAAAATTTTATTCTGTATGAAGATATTTATTTTCTTTATAATTTCTTTTCCGTGATATTTTTCCGATGTTTTAATGCTTATTCTGCTATTCTAGGTAAATAAGAATTTTATAAATCAAATATCATTGAAATCCTTGGAGTAATTCTCGAGATATACGTGGTGTAAATAACCCGACTTTGTTTTATATATATAGATAATAATAACATACTCATAATAAAGGATAAACTCAAATACTATAATTTGTAATACAAATCAGGATGTTGATTGACAGAATATATTGTTTATCACTTCTTAGCCAGTAGATATAATATATAGCTGAGTGTATGTAAGTTTAAACACACTTCTGATGAAGTCATACGTCGAAATAGCTAACAACTACGTATAAAGCAGGGCTGTGGAGTAGGAGTCGCGGTATTTTGGCCAGAGCCGAAGTCGTGAATAATTGTGTGTATTCAAACAAAATAGTCCAAAGTGTTGACATTGAATGCTTGGCTGACTAAAGATGATCTGATGGTATACATATATATATGTTAAAATGAAATTGTTGAAAAAATTCTCAGAGTCAGAGTCGTTAATTATTTTTAAGCTGGAGTCGGAGTCGTCTTTTTTTTTACACGACTCCACAGCTCTGGTATAAAGTAATATTTGTAGAAATTAAACACTTATTATCAGATTATTATTGAAGGTTTTTAAACTTTGTTACAAGCAACATGTCTGTGTTGTCATCCGTTATCCATTTTGAATAACTGCCTTTGCCAATCATGAGTGATTGGCAAGGTAAAAAGTGCCCCCCAAAACTTAAAATTTGCCCTGTAATGGTGTTTACTTTTATGATTAATAAACATTGCTTAATACATTAAAACCTTTTCGATACTATTAAGTTGTTTAATGAACTCCTTATTCATTGGTGACTCAGTATTTTTGTTTAGTTAGTGTTTTCTTTGGCAATTCTTCTAGATAAACATGATCGAATTGCCGGATTTTTTGGAAATAAACATTTTTTTACACCCACTGATATTTTTATTTTATTTTACCTTCCTACCTAAATTACTGACAGGAAACTGAATTGGGGAGAGGACCAAATGAAGTGTGCTCAGCAATTGCAGATTTTTTAAACATTTAAGAGGAAACGTTATTAAAACCATGACCTTAAAATTGTTCTCAAATTCCTTTTCTGCTCTAAACAAAAATCAGTTTACAATAGGTATCTTACTAAATAAAATTGATAGTAAGCAATGCAATTTGTTAAAATAAAAAATATTTTTATTTTCCGTGGCAATTGCTACTTGTCTGCAGATAGAACGTCTGGAAGAATAAAATGAAAAAGACTAGCATTCTTTCCCCATGTGATTTTTCTTTAGCATGTCCGCTCCCAATGTGGAGCATATGGACTCCAAATGGAGTTTATCTCAATTGAAGTGTTTCTACAAGAACTGTTTGTTACTCAGTTGTTCAACCTCTCTTTTTCCAAAGAGTAGGAATAGAAAGATAGGGCTAGAACAGGATTAGTGGTTAGCTAATCGCTTTCGATACGCCTCGTTCATAGGATAGTATGGGTGGGAGAGAGGATTTTAAGACATCACACATCCATGCCTATGAAGAGAAATTCATAAATAAATTTATAAGACTGTCTAATGGGATTCGAAACCAACGACGGTGAACACACATCTTGTAAGGAATATTTACCATGCATTTGTGTGCATTTTATTTCATGTCGATGCAAATGCACTTTCATGTGCTAATTCATGTCTAAGCTAGCGAAGTTACTTTCATCTGCCAAACCGACATTAAACGTATCTCCGATTAAACGTCAGTTTGACAGATACCTTTTGTATACAAAATTCATAGACAACGATCGCAAAATTTATAGAATTCTCTGGCGCTAGTTCGCGTCAAAAGGTTAAAGCTTTTGTATGAAAGTTGATAGATTTCCTACTAGACGTCACGAAGGATGAATTTAGGTGAATTGCTTATGGTGCACCCTTACCGTTAAAGTTAAATTTCCATCAAGCACCTTCAGTCGAAATTCTAAATTATATCAACAACTTCTTACATTGTACAATGGTACGATAAATACTTTTTCATCCATATGTGTACACAACATTATAAAAATAGCCTTTGCGGTTAAGATTTTTTTTTAATAAATTATTCTTATAATAAATTATATATATAATAAATTATATTTAAATTAAAAACAGTATTCAATAAAAAAAATATCATTAGCAGAAAAATGTTTTTTCCTATAAATATATATATATATATATATATATATATTTTAATTTCAACAAAAGCTTAATTATATAATATGTTTTCATTGTGTGATTATTTCGAAATGTTTGTTTTCATGTTGTCCGAGTTTTTTTACAACGTCATACACATATAATTTATTT
Organism: Himalopsyche anomala; assembly: GCA_031772345.1. Taxonomy (NCBI): domain Eukaryota; kingdom Metazoa; phylum Arthropoda; class Insecta; order Trichoptera; family Rhyacophilidae; genus Himalopsyche; species Himalopsyche anomala. The sequence continues at coordinate 903,272 of CM062825.1, forward strand.
GGTTTCTCTTATATGGAATTTTCCGATTTGAACAAACAAGGCAGGTGTTTTTTGTTATTTTCAGATCAATCGCTTTTCTTTTACATTATTACAAGCTCATCTAGATTTTTAATTCATTAATCTAAAATTTCAAATAAAATTTGCTTGCTTCATTATTTTTTTTCCTTTTTTGCATGTTAAATCTATCAGTAAAAATGTGGTACCCGGTTGCTTCAGGGATTGATTCGTTGCTTCGAATTTTGAAGTTGATTATATATATTATGCAAAACGATTCCACTTGTAAAAGATAAGTCCAATCTGATAAGGTCATCTGTAGTGATTTTTCGGTAATACGGAATACACAACGCACGAGTATAGATTGTACCATTACCGCCTCCTCCATAATATAGGGGGCTATGATTGTACTCATCCTTTTTCCTTTTGACAGTCGATATGTAACCAAAATCAGAATCTGCTAAGATATACCTACAACCTCAGACTCTATTTGATATGTTTCTTTGGGTTGTATAACAAAAAACTTTTTCTTTTCTTAAACTCGACAATCCATTCAACAGTAAAAATATTTCCTCAAACACAAAGAATTCTCAAACTTGTTCATCCGGGGAGAAGATAATTATTTGCTTCGCAATCAGTGCGAAACCCAAAAATAGCCTAACGAGACAGTTTCGTTGCTCAACATTTATTAAGAAATCGATTTTTTTAAGTTATAGAAATCCCCTACAGCAGATGCAGCAAATTTATAAAATGGTCCAAATTTTGTTTCCTCTCTTCATAAAATTGAACTAGAGTATTTATTTTTTGATTTGTAAAATAAAGATTCTCATTGACATCACAGTTTAAATCTTGTACGCTGAAACATACTTTTGACAATTCTCGGAAAACGTAGTACAACAAAAATACATGTTAATAAACGTTACATGGAAATAAACATTGACTGTAATAGTGTCAAGCATCCATCACAATGTTGTCGAAAATTGATTCACCGATCATTTTTAACCACTTACTTAATAACTAGACAAAATAATATACTGATTAACCACTGAACGCGGCAATTTTTTTATACAATAAAAATGTAAAAACTTAACATACTTGTGTAATTTGTATTTCTCATACGTACATACTACATACATAGAATTCACAAAAATGCTGTCTAAATTAGTTTAACAAGAAACTAATGGCCACATGTTAAGTAAATGAAACACAAAATTTTATGTTGTGAGCACAATTCAAATATTTGTGTAGTAAAACTAGTACTTGGAATATGGTTATGGCTACAAAATGAGAGTTAAGTAGACTGGCTGTTTGCACAATATTTTTTTTCATCGTAGAGCGCTTTGAGTACAATTAAATAATTTGCTTAGTGATGCAAGGAAAAAAAACAAGACAATGTCTGCGAACACTGCGTTGAATAGATTTGGTCACCCAGTTTTGTATCGCCGAGTGTCAAAGAATTCACAAAATCAAATTTATGATTAATAGCTTTTGATAGTCATATGGTATGCTAACTATCAGTGATGATTATTGAGATAAATGTAGCAGCTGATCGTTAATCGTTTTAAATCAATATTAATTATTGATTCCTTTCACTATCACTAAAAATTATACATTGTGTTAACAAATGATAGACAGCATAAATAATATAGCTACCACCTTCAGTTGAGTTTACTTAAATTATAAAACCCATGGTAGAACCTTGTACTCAATCTTATCGATATAAACATTTTTAAATACCGATAGTTAATTTTAATCAGTACCAAACACAAAGAAAATAATAGGGTCAAATAATTGTATTCTATAAAGTTCCTTACTAATTAAAAAAAGGGTTTTTTAAATCTGTTGCATGATTATTTTTGTTTTTTTAAATTATCACGAAATATATATATCTTGTAGTTTCAATCTTATAAAGAGGACCATCATCGTTTTGCTCTTTGATAGAAAAAAAAACATTATCGTCTGCACATGTGTATGGGAAGTCCGTCCCACGTTAGTGTACAGCGGTATATTTGATGCCCTTTTACATGACGATTACTTGACTTGTACCATAAAATAACATGATAAATTTGAAAAAAAATATGAAACCTTCAAAAAGCCTTTTAATATGAAAAAATATAGATGAAATTAAAAGAAAGCATTTTGCAAGAAGTAACTAATTGAATTGATATTTTATTTTTAAATAATTCGGAAATAATAAAAACGTTCCATTTTATATGTATCGAACTGTCATTTGCAAAACTGAGAAAAATATAACCTCAAAACTTATCATTGAAAAACTTGTATATTCTGAATATAACAGAACATCGGTGTATTGACATGCATATTGAAAATTAAATTAAATAAACAATATACAGATATGAGACATCTGATCAATAATTTTTGTAATATAGCCTCGGCTTCGATAAAATGTACACCGCTAAGATCACACACTTTAAGGTAATTGTTGAAAACCATAATTTCTCGAAACACTTATCATAATATTTAAGACAAATACGCCTTAAAAACCTACTGGTATATAAATATATCGATAATATATAGCATTTATTTTATTATCAACTTTTTAAGACGTATCATTTCGAGAGAACTGTGTATCATTAATTAGCAACTTATGAAATCTCTATGCTATATATTTATTCAAATTCAAAAGCTGGCTGATGAATATTGTTTTTTTTTTTAATTTTCGCTGTTTCCAGGTTATCGCAGGCACGCAATTATTCCTACGAAGGGGATGGGAAAATGACAGTGAAGTTTTTAAACAAAGAACCAGACATGGGAATTCTGATAGATTCTTATAGTATTGTGAGTGTGTCATATACTTACATTACTAATATTATGTGGAAATTACAATTCCACTGCCGATTGCCCTGTTCACAACTGCACACCATTCTAGATTCATTCAACTATCTGGTTTTTCAATGTTTGAATTGCAATTTTCACGAAGAGAACTTATATTAATTTATATGCACATACATGAATACTTCCGTTGTTTTCAACCAACCGCATATTTTTTAAAAATTATTACGATATTTATATTTATATATATATATATATAAATCGACTGTGGAAAGGAAAAAGGATGTAACCCACAGTTTTTCAAAACAGCTTTTTCCCAATAATCACAATCTATACAACTTAATACACATTCTATCAAAAGCACTGTACAGTAAAACCCCCATTTACACTAAACCACTCTTGGGACAGCCAAAAATAACTGGTTTTATATCAGTGGTTCTCACATCAAATTTTACTGTGTCCGCATTATAAACTTCACCGGTTCTTAATTACAATTAAAAATGTAAATATACAAACACATTTTTTCTTTTCAATAAATTTGATACATCCAATTTGGGCCTAGATATTATTTTGCTTTCACCTGTATACATGCCCCGCTCTTCTGTTGTTGATTTCAGGAAGGGAATCGCGCTGAAGTGTAATGATACAAATGATACGATACAAATGTTTTTTATCCGTATGTGAAGAAATAATGACAATTAAATTATAGCATTTGATAGTCAAACATATTTCTGTTTTACATAATGAATTAACGCAATTTCATTTTTGCAGCATGGATTCCGATTGAGTAATGGCATAACAGTTATTGGACCGATGGTTATCTTCCCAAGGTTTGTTATGTATTCATTTATTTCTTTAAGCGGTTATCAAAATTATTGTGTAAGTCAGGGGTTTTTGAACTACAACACTAAAGATTTTCATTCAGCTCACAATCTGTAAACATAATCATAATGTTTTATATACGTGAATGCATTTATAATATTTACTCTCGAGATAATACCATTTTCCGCTAGCCGCATGACCTGTATTGCCAACTTTTGTCATTACCTGAACTTTTCCTGTAAGGAAGAACTTTGATTAGTCTCTCGGTCTCAGTAAACGATGTAGAAGAGGTAGATTTACAATCTAAATGTAGTAACTTCATGGCGTTTTCCATATTTAACCTTTTCTTGTTCATGTCCCGATGTGCTATATTGACTTATGAGGTTATCCGATTTTTCTAAGTTGAATAATGAACTGAACTATTGATATGTAAATAATTTATGGTTAAGATTAATTATTTTATAATACGTGAATTAAAATAAAAATCACGTATTTCATCACTTCAAAAACTGTGAAAATACACCTCGGCAATAAAACAACCAAACAATGATTTTTAATTTCGTCATTACATTCTTATCATTCAGTCATTTTCATTCTTCCTATAAATTTAAATATTATTTTTATAAAGCAAACAAAGATTTTATTATTTTTAGAACAATTCTGTCATGGAAGGTGGGCGCTTTTTCCGAAGTTAATGCAGATGCCTTACGACTTTTCACAATCCTTGAGCCAAAAGTCGATATCTTGGTAAATAGATTTCTGCTTTAACTTACATGTGGTGTGGTTTTCGAAACATTTATGTGAAGCATCTCAAAAGAAATTGTTTCACGAGAACAGGTTGTAACTCAGTCGCTCAACCTCTCTTCATTAAGGATGGGTTTGGGCAGTGCTTTTTTTTTGTCAGAAAAACGGTACCAGAAATCTCGTCTTATTAATGTTTTATTAAAGATAAAATAAATGCATGTTCAGTTGTTAAAATGAATTTGATTTGTTATATTTAAGGAAAATATTCATAGTAAATTCCGAAGTTTTGTCGATTCTCGTATGATAAATCTTCTCAACTTCTTTCCTCGCTGTTACTACGTATCTATGGTTGAATGTCGTTCTCCGACATAAAATTTTTCATGTTACCTAGATTTAAAAATAGAATCCGTCGAAAAAGGGTGCCGGAACGTTATTATGGTATTTAACAAAAAAAACTCTGGGTCTACGAAAGGACTAGTAGATCACTAATTGCTCTTTCTTTACACCCTGTTCTCAGAATCAGATAAAGGGTGGGTGATGGGGATGTATGAAAACGCCACAGAAACTATGCACTTGCTTGTGTGAGAGCATGAGTGCTGAGCAAATGTTAGCCTGTTTTACTGCTACTTTGTGTATGCTATAATAGTTACTTAGTACATGTTCAGTCCAAACCATTTTACATATTTCCATTGTTTAGATTTTAGGAGTAGGGGAGTTGGATACCAGCAAACGTCAATCGCTGGAAAGATTTTTGGAGATCCGAAAGCTTGGTATCAATTTGGAAGTTCTTAGCACTGACCAGGCTTGCGCTGTTTATAATTTCTTAAGCGCTGAGGGAAGGTTAGTTACTACCGCTTTCCCTAAATTTTTATCAAATTAATGTTTTGTACATTGTCAACTATGTAACTAAGAATGATGTTAATTATTATTATGTTTTCCAATGGTTATCAACCTTATCAATTATGTTTCACTGAGAGATGGAAGAACATATTGTTCTTTGTCTTGGATTAAATAAACCAGGCCATCCTATCCCTGTTTGTAGTAATGTCCTCTTTGAACGCTTAATACTAAGTCGAAACTAAATCAAAGGATTCACGATGAACTCTTATTTTGAATATCAAATTTTAACTGATAAAGTTCTCCTTTCGAACAAGTACAAACACACATTGGCACATTGCCATTGATTTCCATAATGCAATAATATAAAATATTTATTAAAATTATCAAGCAAGTTATTAAGGCAAAACCAGTATTACCGAAATCAAATTGGCGGTATTTTGGTTGTTTTTGCAATACCGAAATAACGATGTTTCAGTGTCACAATATATTACAGCGATCTTATAAAGATCTCATTCAGTTCTCATGAAGATTTAAAAATCAATGTATTTTTGTTTTTAATTCCAGAAATGTAGGAGCTGCCATTGTTCCACCAGCTATTGTACATTATAATGAACACGATATTATGAGAACAAAGGTGCACTATGCTAATCCAATGTAGAAAGTAAACTATCTTTAAACAGTATGTGATGCACAGAAAGCGTAAAATTATCATGTTCCTTGATACCTGTGATAGGTTGTGGAATAGTTAATTACAGAGAACTATAACTTTATAATTCTACATCCTTTCTATTATCATTTTTCACTACAATTAAACAAAACCCATTTTTTAATGGAATGTACAAAAGGTGAAAAAAAAAATGTTATTTATTAATTAATGAAGATCGTAATTTAAGTAGAAGAGTAATAAAATAAAATTTATGAAAACACAAAATGGGTTTCAATTATTATTTACATTCTTGAATAAAGTATATGTAAGAAATTTGAGTATCATTGTCATGAGTCTAATCTGAATTTCAATTGTTCGCCTGACGAACAGTAATATTGTTGTCAGAGGTCAAGGGAGCCAGTCCACAAAATCATAAAACTGAGTAATCGGTGCACAAAGATTTTGTGACAAAAAAGAAAGATGTTTGGTCGCTCTACAAACGTTGGTTCCAGGAACGGATCGATCACAAATGGAATTTTACGCTCAATATTATATTAAAAAAATAAAATAAAAGTAATAAAACATTTTCTTTAATTATTTTGAAAGAGAAATTAAAATAAAAGGTGTAAAAGGTGTTCAATTTAACTTGTATAAATAGCACTGTTTATATATTTTTCTTATCGATAATGCTCGCGATGAGCGAAACCGGTCCAGATCAAATAAATTTTATGTGGAAAAAGTACTAAAAATCTTTTATTATTTTTATTATAATGCCATTCCACCAAGTATTATATAGCGACCGATTTGTATACAAATGTTAACCTTTTTTAACAATAGTTTATTCATTTGGAACACATAATAAAAATAATGTGGCAATCAAAAATCACTGATGTGATGACTAGTATCCATATCTGAAGGAATAACAAAAATTCAATACAAATTATGAGAATGGCGATAGATAATAAATGAAAAGATACTTTGACGTACAAGTACGTCAATAACCATCAACGGGTTATAACGTGCAGCTTACCCCTGCCAAACGCTTCGCGTACCACACTTTGGGAAACACTGCTATACAGCAACAATATGTCATAACCCACTGATTGTTTTTAGTTACCCACAGATTGCCATTGATCAAACGATTTTTTTTAAAAAAGTAGATTTCAGTTGGTTAAAAATTTATTAAAAAACAGTCCAAAAACCAATATCCTATTTTTTTATGTCTTCACTTAATTTTATAATTCTATTCATTTTAAAAATGTATGCATGCTGAATGCCAAAAACAAATAAGTATTTTTATCATTTTCATCATAAATATTATAATGATGATGGGACTTCCAGGCAGACTGGGAATAATCGCACAGAATTCCAAGAAATAATGAAACCTATAGTTATTTCTAGAAAATGATGTTATGAATCAAGACGGCTTATAAATGTGTTATTACCAACGGTTCTGCTGAGACTAATTGATTTTCAAAAAGAATACACGAAAGATTTTGACAAATGCTCCAAAACAATATATTTGAAATACGGAGATAATTTACTACGTCTTTTCTCCGTGGAAAAAGATATCGAGGTATGAGAAGAAAATATCGATGATGAAATAAATATTGCAGAACTGTCACTGGAAGAAGAATTAAATAGACAGATTACAAAAAAACAAAAGATTTATCCAATAAAAACGAAATAACTAAACGAATTTAAGATTTTAAAACCAACTGGAGAATGGACACAAAGATTATTTATGATATTTTTGGCTGTCTGATTCGTCATTAAATTCATCATTATTTTTAAAAGCATATTTTGATAAGCAAAAATAAAATATTAACTTTTGTGTAAATAATGCATACTATGTATGATTTGAGGTTGTGATTTTATTATTGAATTAATTTCATATTTTCATTTTATTTATTGATTTGGCATTTACTTGGTAGAACTCCATATTAATAGGGTAAAAATAACAAAGTATTTCAGTTCTACAGTTTTACTAAAAAACTACTACAAAAACTGAAGAACTGAAATACTTTGTTATTTTTACCCTATTAATATTTTCATTATGAATAAATAAACGTGTTCAAAAGGTGTATTTTTTTATTGATTCATACTTTCGGCGCCTTTTTAAAGTACGCATGAAAAAAAATATACGTTTAACTGAATAAAAAACGCTCAATTAGTTTAATTGAAACAAAATATTAAAAAACGTTTGGGAGAAAGATATATCCATTTATGTTATTAGAAATTTGTTTAAATCAATTCATAATCGTATAAAAATATAACTGTAGAAAAAGCAAATTAAAAAATATTATAATTAAATGTTCATACCTGATGATGTTTCATTTACAAATGTTTTTTACTATTGTACAAAGTTACCGATGTCTCGATAGGACAAAAAAAGGTATAAAAGCTGTACTGTGATTTGTGAAGTAACGGTAATAATTTTACCCAATTCATTGTTATTTTTTCAATACATGTACCGTTATCATCCCTTTTTAGTACATTTTTTTAAAACCATGTCCGCTCCCAATGTGGGGCATATGGACTCCTAATGGAGTTTATCTCAACATATGTGTTTCTACGAGAACTGCTTGTTACTCAGTTGCTCAACCTCTCTTTTTCCAAAGAGAGTAGGAATAAAAGGATAGGGCTAGGAGAGGACTAGTGGTTAGCTAATCACTCGATATTCCCCGCTCATAAGATAGGATGGGTTGGAGGGGGGAATTCAAGACATCACATAAATCCATGCCTTCGAACAGAAATTCATAAATCAATTGAAAAATCAATTTATAAAACTGTCCATACCGGGATTCGAACCCGGGACCTCCGTAACCGAAGCCAACGACGTTGACCACTCGACCACACACAGTAACAACAGACAGGTAATCTAATAAAACACTTGTATTTATTTGTAAAATTTCTTTATTTATATAATCAATAGTTATAAAATTATTGAGTAATTATAAAACAATCTTGTCAATTTGAACATTCAAATCGACTTTATGTACAAAGAAAGATTCCACCGTTTTGTATTTGTCAAGTGTAAGTTTGATACCCTTCGATAACACGGAAAGTATTCATTATTGCATAGTTGCAGTGAATATGGAAGCTTTTTTATGAAACTAACTTTTAGTAGAAATCGACACAATCATAAAAAATAAATGTTAAATTAGCAAATTTTTACTATAATAAAGGGGCGTTAAAACAGAGCGTAGTTTGTGTGTGCTGTGCATGTCTTACAAAGAGCCACGAAACGTTACACTCTTAGAAAATTCGTAAGGCGCTGCAAAGTCGTTTCATGGTCCTTGGGTTATGTGTTTGAAGGGTTAATATTTGGTGTACTGTCATTATTCCATATAAAATAATTAAAAATTCTGTAACTGAAATTACATTTTCGAAATGTTCTACAAAACAATCTGCCATGAATCTTAAACTACTTTTTTTTTATTAATTTGGCATTATTTCTTATGTAAAATCAAATTCAGTTTTATTAAATTCTGCTCTTAGGTAAATACATAGAGCTGTTGTATTATGCCAGTGGAAAAAGTGTGCAGTTATATTTCACAAATAAAAAAAATAAAAAAATTCAAGGGTAGTTGGAAGTTGGTCATTTACAAACAGTAAACACTGCACAAATGTGTTACAAGTTTTCTGATTTTTTATAATACTTTCATTAAATATAAGGCTTACATCATATCATTTGCACTTGATTTTAGCATGTTTTTATCTCTATGATGTGACTTCACTTTTACAACAAAACAGGAATACTTGAAAAACATATACTAACGAAATAAGTATTCATAAGTTGGTAACATTTGAACTGTCAGTGTTGCAGGCACATTAATTTAAATAAGATTGCAAATGTCCAAAGTCCTTATCTTGATAATATTGTATACACAGGTTTATACTTACTTCACGGAAGTTATTTAACACATATCTCTACAAAGCTTGGCTCCCTATTTATTTATTTATTTTAAAAGCATGATTTCTTTTTGTTGTCAAAAACAAAAGGGCCCTTTTAGACTCTTAATGTGTGGCAGAATATAATGTGGATTTTTTGTACAAAACTAAATATTTAGACTAAATATAATATGTATAATACCTATTTTGTTTTCTTATTTGAAAATATTTTGGCAGCTAATATTTTTTAAATGCAATCAATTGAAGCACTTTTTTCAAAAAGCAAAATCGGACTGAGCATTCAAGTATGTGGTCATTTACATTCACCGAGAGAGAGAAATAAATATACAAATATTTTAAATATTTGTTTAGAATAAGCCTTCCTAAACAGATTACATAGCTTCAACGTTTACTTAGAAGCCCATAATGACGTGTGTCCTGTAGATAACGCACGGATAGTTAAAACAGAATATCCCATAAAAAATGTAATTTTCCGAGGTCCTATAAAGAATTAAAAAATTGGAAATAGTTTTTAAAAAAACAGGGTTTTGTTTTTAAATGTAATTCCTTTCCACCGAGAATTGACAGTGATAAACGGTATTTGACACTAAAGTAAGACAGATTGCTGGAACAATGTGGACCATTTAATCGGTTGGTCTGATTATGTGAAGTTGTTAAGAATTGTGTCCTATATAAATATATATATATTTGTCGCAAATGAAAAACTCCTTGTTATCCAATGAATTGAAATCTACAGAAATAAAAACTTAATAAACGTTAATAACTGTACAAGACAGTAAAATCTTCCACCCAAATTTATACCTACCACACCAGTCGAGAATCAGAGAATAATGTATAAATAAATAAACCAACAATCAAGACAAGATTGCTTTCTACAAGTGGTTTGTGTTATGCAATATTTGAATGGTCTTTCTTTAAATAATAGTGTATTATAATAAGACTTAATTAGACTCAATTTTATCATGGCAAAAAGTGGCGAATGTATTTTTATTACATTATTCCGTAAATCTAAATTGGTCAAAAAGCACACAAGCTTACAAGCTAAAAAAATCAATTTGTATATCGGTTACTTTGAGTAGTGAGTTATTTTTTTTTCGTGTATTTTGATTATTTTCACTATAATTGCATGCGAAAATATGAAAAAAAATATATTATGGGCTAATCTGGGAAGAATATGACTTATTATATGTTTGAAGTATTTTTTTTAAATTTTAAAATGTAAATGAACTTAATAATTATTATTCTTAAATAATTTTCTAGAAGATATTACTCCCAATTCATGCATAGATCTTTACTGCGTTCATCCATAGGCACGTGGTCTCTACTTACATCAGTTTCAGGAAGGGAATCAAGCCAAAATGGATTTTTATGCTCAATATTTTATGGTCACCGATTTGTTTACAGAAATTAAGATTTTTGCAAAATTATTTTGTTTGTTTGAATCAAATAACAAAATAAAATCACTGATAGTTGTGTGTAGTATACATATCTAAAGAAATAATAAAAATACGTGAGAATGGCAATAGATAATAGATGACAAAACACTTTTTACATTACTAATCAAAGAGTTAATAAGCACGGTATCAACGAATTTCATTTGACTGAGAGAGAATTGACCGACTGATATAGTAATTAAGAAGTCTATACACTTGACACTGAAACCATAAAAAATGAGATAAATTTACTAAATGAATTAATCATGTTTTTTATATTATTAATTTAAAAAATATTTTTTTAATTGACTTGATCACCTACCTCAAACATCTTGAATAGTAACTTCAGTTGATTAAAATTCACCTTCTACTACACCTATCACTTATAAATGAACAGAGATCATAAATACACACAAGTGCTGAAGGAAAACCGTCCATGTTTTGACGACAGAATCGTAAATTACTAATTTCAAACATTTGTGTATCAGTCACATTTTAAACAATGTTTTATATAAATATATGGCCATCGAATGCTTACGTATCCAAAATAAATGATAAGTTTTTATTTTCACTAAAGTTGTATTATTTTGGCACTTCTGCATGTTTTGTGTTTTATTTTAATTTCTACTGAATTCAACGACAAAAAAAATATTTTTCTACTCAAAACACGGATGGTAAGAAAGATTCAAGGAAAATATTGGCCTGAAAATTACAATTAAGATTTTTCTATGAGAAAGAGAGTGGTACGCTACATATTGTTGCAATATGTTTTCAATGTAAACACAACTCGCTCTTTATGTCATAAATTTTTGAATATTATTTAATTATAATTGTCGATATTCATTCACGAATATACTCACTCATAACTGACTTAAAAATAGGTTAAAAATTGTTTTATCATAAAAGAAAAAAACGTAATGTAGTATGTGGTAGCATTTTATAAAAATTCAAAATGGCTAAAAATTACATACGTAAAAAAAATATAACATTCGAGGTGACTTTTAAAATATAAAATTATATGGGCTTTTTATCATACGATAAAATCTGAAGTACAAAACACACAAACGTAAAAATAGAAATTCTCAAGTTTCTCAGTCCTTATGATTAGTTGCTTATTAAAATTAATTATTATTTTTAATTGGATGACGTTAAGGGAGCACGCACTTCCGTAGAGAATCCTTCGTATAAATTATTCTTTTGGTCCACTTCTCAGGTGCCGATATCTCGCTATCTCATTTTTCACTAGCCTGAAAAGAAAGAGCGGAAATCCAATATCATTTCAGTGCAATAAAACGATAGAAGCATTTTAAAAGAGTGCCGATATCAAAATGTAAACTTCAGCAGGAACATTCAATGCGCAACACACATTGCAATTTATACAATTGTGCATTGTCTGGAAATCTTTGAGGAGCCTATACAGAGTGTGGCTTCTGGAGAAGAATGACAATATAATATACAGTCCATGCAAGAAAATTCAGTTTTATATTGTAAAAAACCCTTTAAGAGCTTAAGAAAAATTATATCTTAATAAATATCAATACAAATTTGTCTTAGCATGTATCCACATTTCAAAAATAAATGGTTTTACTATTGATAACATTTTGAACAGCTTATAATGAATCGAAGATTTAACAAATCATTGCACTGGTCAAATAATTTCTAATTTCAGTTTGCGATTATTTTTTGTCATCAATTTTTAATTATTGATAACTTTTAACACCCAGAAAACATTAAAATGCATTTTAAAAAGTCCATGTTTTTTTATTTGAATATCAAAATTTACCTTAGTAGGAGAATCATAGCAATAATATCGCAACAGATGAGCATGTAAAAGACTTTTGACCAGCCTTGCGAAGACACAAATGCCGCTAACAATGGTCCAATTGCAGCACCTGATTAAAACATAAAATATATGTAGTGCATAAATATAATTTTTATTAACATTCCAACGTTTTCTACCATTCCTACCTTTTGATTCAAGAGCATATAATAATAATCTCGGTTCTAGCAATAAATATTCGTGATTAGTCATTTGCATTGAATTGTTCATTTTTCAAATTGACAATACACACAAATTTATTGAAATTAAAATTGACTTACCTATGCTTCCAGTTCCATCAATGATTGCTGTAACTGTAGCTAGTGCTTTAGAGTTACCCTCTAAAGAACTATGCGTACCTGTCAAACAAATAAAATCAAATTTCAATTCCACCTTTTTTATTGCTATCAATTATGGCAACAGGAGGAAATATAGTATTCCTCGCCAATTCTATTATTTCTAGGCTTCAATTCAAATTTAACCACAGTATACTTTGTAACAATGAAATGAATAGATTACTCATTTTAGTATTAAGTATTTTTAAGACAGAAACACACACGAACTAGTGTTTTGAATTATAAAAGATCAACCTCTAAATATCACATTTTCATCACGGTAAGTTTGAGATTATTTACCGAGTTCTGCACTGACAGCTGTGGTGATGAGTGCATACGGCCCATTGACAAGCAACCCTACGATGATCAGTAAACAAATATTGGTTGCCAAATTCGTGGTGCCGAAGCTTTCATAGACCATCATCTAAAATAGGAAATACAATTTAAACCGTTTCATCATGAAATACAGTAACTAGCCGGAAAAAAAAAATAGCAAAGACAAGAATTTCATTTTGACAAGGAATGAATTCAGCGATTATCATGAATTTATTGCAGACACGTCACATGTCTGTTGCTTTTTTCTTTTGTATAATGTTTAATTGACGAATCAGGTATCACTGTCATAAGCAAAAACATCAAAAGTAATATTGTAAAGAAAATTTACCAATATGATCATTTGGATAATGGCATTAATATATCTTTTGCAGAATTTATTTTGTTTCTGTTAATTGTCTACATTCTGAGACCAATGGATAGGATTTGCAAAATGTCACAGCAATATAAATTGGTGCCCAATTTACTTTGACACACATTCAATAAAACCAATATTTACAAAGTTTGAATGGGAAATAGTATCAGTGTTATAATAAATAAGTTACCATGGGCGACGCAAGTAGCAACATGAACGCACACGTACATGCAGGCATTCCGGAGAGATCAGTCAAAACTCCTGCCAATATGGCACCAAATATTCCTCCCACGTCAAATAACGTTGACATGTTGGCGGACATTGTAGGGCTCAAGTATGCTGCAAGTATAAAAAACATGTAAATCAATAAACAGAAGGTTTATTTCAATAATGAAATACCATAACCATAAGGTCATACGAGTCAACTCCTGCAAGACACCTTCTGTCGTATCATGATCATATCTGGCAGTGTTGTTATTAAAGAAAGATGCTGGTAGGTAGCGACGGCTGGTCAATGTGGCATTGGATCAATGCACCCCTTTTTTATGCAAGGGTGGTCATATTTCATGAAAAAATATTTAAACATAACATTTATACCATTCACTCATTTTAAATTCTTCATGTATTTATTGTCTATATATTTATTTTATTATAGACAATTTTTAATATTTATTAAAGACATGAAGAATTTATAATGAGTGGATTGTATAACTGTTATGTTTGAATATTATTTCATGAAATATAACCGCCCCTGCATATAAAAGGGGTGCATTGATCTAATGCCACACTGACTGGCCGCCACTGCTGGTAGGTACCTATTGACTTCAAAAACTTGTATTTTTTACATGCAATTTCAACCATATGCGTGGATACTTTTTCAAAGTTGTCGGCGAAAACACCAATTAGGTACTTAGACACTTCACTAGTGTCGTAAACGTAATCCAATCTGATTCCGGCGGCATCGGTCTAGTTAACTGTCATTATAAAAAATGTGTGTAAAGTGAAACCTTGATATTGAGGTGCATGGAATTCTTGATGCCGTTTCAAGCACATTGAGGGCATCAAAAGTTATTTTACAAGCATTAATGATGTGCAAGATGAAACTTTAAAATAAATATAAAGTTACTTAAAAGATTAACATGCATGCCTTCGGTTACGGAGGTCCCAGGTTTGAATTCCGGTACGGACTGTTTTATAAATTGATTTTTCAATAGATTTATGAATTTCTGTTCGAAGGCATGGATGTATATGATGTCTTGAATTCCCCCCTCCCACCCATCCTATCCTATGAACGGGGCGTATCGAGAGCGATTAGCTAACCACTAGTCCTGTCCTAGCCCTATTCTTCTATTCCTACTCTCTTTGGAAAAAGAGAGGTTGAGCAACTGAGTAACAAGCAGTTCTCGTAGAAACACATCTGTTGAGATAAACTCCATTAGGAGTCCATATGCTCCACATTGGGAGCGGACATGGTAAAAAAAATAAATGTTTACCAAACAATATTGTGTGATTTTGAAAACTAAAAAATGTTGAAATTCGGCGATTCATATGAAATACTCACTGGAATTTTTTATATATATCGGCAACCAATACAGGAAAGTGTAAGATACTAGTTTAGCGAAAAACAGACACAGTGAAAATTCCACAACACCGGGAATCTTAAGCGCGCCCATAAATCCGACAGCCTTCTTATCCAAGTCAGAGGACGACTGAAGACTCGCCCCCATGGTGACAGTCGTGCTCGCCGACGCTTGGGTTCCGCCGGTCGATAGGAGTGTCGTGTTCTCGTTAGGTGAATTTGGATTCCGATTCGAGGTTGTTGATATAGATGAAGATAACGTCGGATCATCCTGGTAAATGAACAAGAGTCCATTAATTGGCTACATTATTTTTATCATTTAACGTGGCATGCAGTGTCAATGAAAAGTTAGAAGAGTTGATTTTATTTCTATATTTTTCATCAATTAATTTAACTATATTTTCCTTTAATTACACAAAGTTGAATAAGTGACGATTTTAACTAGACTGGACTGTTCATCAATCAAGCAATTTAAAGAACCAGATTATTGGAACTTATAAAATTTGTGTATATTCAAGTATACAAATAAAGTTTATTGATTGATATTATGCGTATTACATAAACGACGAAGTAAGGCAGGAATGTAGTATTAATCACACATAATTTTTTTAGACTTTGGGAAAGGCTGACCCATTAAATTGACAAGTCTGTGAACGGCGATATGTTAATCAAAAGTTGTTCTTTCTTTTATTTTATTATAAAAATAATCAAAAAATACTTTCATCAAGTGAAACAATCAGTGGCAGATTACCCTATAAGTGAATGAGGCGTGCGCTTGGGGCCTCCGAACCATAGGGGCCACAAAAATAGCTTTAATTATCCATTACTTTTTGTTCAAATTTGAATATATTTTTATGGAATTTTCTGACGTTTTTTTATTATTCGAAAAACAAAACCACCAAATTTTACTGCGTCTGGGGCCTCTTATGTGCCAATTCTGCCACTAGTTGTTTTTAAATTTATGAAATTGCAACAAAATTACATTTATTGATAAAATTTATAACAAGTACAGTGTGAAAAGTATTTAAATTAATAAAATACCAAACATAAGAGCAGATAGATATATATATATATATACACCAAATCTTGATTGAATCTTCATGGATCATTTTTAACTCACCTACCTTTTCATTGACGCCACGAACATATTAACTAAATTTTAAGAGATATGATAAATGCATTACATATTATTTTGTTAATTAGATGACGAAAGATGACACATCGATAACCAAAACCATAATATTTTACAATTGGGTTTATTTTACAGTAGAAAGAGGAGTAAATTACCAAACCGCTGAACTTCTAAAAGCTATTCAAATTGTGCTATTTGAGTACCAGTGTTTCTGTCTTTCACCTCTTGTATTCAATTTATACTAATTGTATTAACATATATATATATATTAATAAAAGTATAAAATGATTCTGAACCTAACCCATCATTTTGAAGATATGACCGTATGATATTGATGATCTTTAATTTATTGATCTTGAGATGAAATATGTTGCTGGTAAAATGAATACTTCAAGGGCAGTAATTACAACTTTCAAATATCAAGACATAACATTATTATCAGAATTTAATACTGCATAAATTTAGTTTTACAAAAGGAAGACGCAAATACCTCACCTATTTAAAATAAGGACTTTTCATTGCATCAGAAAATTTGCAAAGGCAACGATATAACACACAAAGACAAGAGTTCTTTGGCTGAAGGAAGGAAAACTTGACAAAAACATATGAGAAATTGTATGGGAAAGTAAGTCATCACATAGTTTTGATTGTATCAAACATATAATACGAAGTTGATTATTTGAAAAAGAGTACATTTTATTGCAATGAGGTAGGGATTTCATTCTGCAAGATATAAACCTTATATAATACTCAGGCATTGTTTAAACAATATTAAAAATAATTCAAGTGTTACGAACTAAGCCTGTAAATAAAAATAAATGGTTAACAATAGCATTGAACTGTACACTCTTCCTACCTGCACTAAAAAAACATCAATTCTAGTTGGTATTGTTTTGTTTAAGTAACAAATTCAAGCTAGAATTTTCATTATTAGTGTCTTCTCTTTCTGTCAGTCGTGTCGTCGTAAAAATTAGAAAGAATATTAATAGAAGTGCATTTATTTCTTATTATTTTACAAAAATATTTCATTACAATATATAAATAATATAACACACTATATATTTACACTTTTTATTACATATATTGTAATAAAAGATAACTTATAACAAGGCAGGATTTGGCAAAGCAGGATAGTAAAGAAACTTTTGGCGGAGTTATATATTTCTTATAGATTTTAGTGGTATTTCAAGATATATTATATTACATAGAGTTTTTAGTATTTTATAGAACTCTGGAATAATGTTTATTTAGATAACTTCATTGTGATATAATATAATTTTATAGTAAGTTTTCACATCAAATGAAGTGTAAATTGTATTCATTAAACAAGTGTACTTTTGTAATGTATAACTGATATAACTTTTACTCGGTGCAAGTGTAAGATGTTTGGTGGGACTGAGAGGTATTCGGTGGACTTGGATTGAAATCATCAGTAGTTGCATAGGCTGGAGGTAATATATATTTTTACTTACACCATTGATATCCATTCTGTTACTTCTGAAGCATGCATTGTTTTCCTACAAAAATGTTACAAAAAACATTAGTAAATGGTACACACACATTCTGTTAATCAATCCATTCTCAAACAGCGTTAATTTCGTAAACATTGTTAGAGAATAAGTTGTTATAATGGCGTTAATCATTTTTAAAATGTATAATACAGGTACCTTTCTGTCATGTTATATCTGGCACTTTTGTGTATTTTTCCGTAGAAAAACTTGCAGACAAGGCATTGAAATTAACTACAAAAGAAAAAGCTTTTAAAAGATTAATGATTAATTTGATAGCATTTTTAAGATTATTGTGATTTTAACAGGTGCAAGGTAGGCGTGAACACATTGTTAATTTGTAGGGTGACCAGCGAGGTGGGGCTATTCCAAAATTTGTTAGGATTAAGACATAAATTAAAGGGTCCTCTAAAACTAATTTATTCGATCATTTAAAAGAGTGCAGAAACTTGAAAGAATAAAACAAAATTTTGGTAAACATTGATATTTGACAGATAAACTATAGCAACAGTGAACAATTATTTAATTTAAGTTATACCAACCGTGAAAAGTAAAAAAGCAAAAAAAAAACATGTTGAGTATTAGAGACCCCCTAAATAAGTGTCTAGATTAAAAAAAAAATGAGAATTGGCCCCTGTAGATATTTCATATAAACACATTTTTACACTATTCTACGAGTACACACGCACACACAGACACACATGGCAATCTACTAGTGCTTTATATTAGATAATATAATATTACTCAATACCAATCACCATTTAAAAGAATTAGAATTAATTATTATGGCTAAAAATTGATCACTTTATTATCTGACTTCAAAAAAATTATTTGAAGTATGCGATAATTACATTAAAAAAACTGTCTGTTGATTTTTGACATGATGTATAGAGATGTATTAATTTAAAGTGTTTTTTTTTTTAAAGGAAAACTAATATATTTAAAAACTGGTCACCCTATAGATTAATATTATAATTTATCATTTTTTTACAATAAAATATTAAATATATAGCAAGGGTCTAAAATAACTCCACTACCCGATTCTGTAGATCCTCAATAGTAACAATTCCTTGAATTCATATTAAATTTAGAATGAAAAGGATGGATGATAAAAAGAAGAATTTATCCACAGACCAGAAAAATTGTCGACAGTTTGAGATTTTTATAATTCATACGCCGAATAGCATAACAGGAATTTCTCGAGAAATTTTAGTTGAAAGGAATAAAAATTAGTTTAGTTGTGAAGGGTGAAAACGATAATGATCAATAGGATGTTGTGCTTGTGATGTGTTGCTAACATGATGACGATAAAACGGCAACCTAATGAATATGAATAAACTGATTTAAATCAGTACGAGTAAGAAATTCAGTGTTGCCAATATTGCATTTATATCGATAAATTACCTAGTTTAATGTTTTAAAAATACGGTTCACATGCTGTAACAGCCATTAATAAATTTAAAAAGAATCATGGAGAAGATACAAAAGCAGAAGCTTCATAATATGAATATAATGTGTATTTGTATTGGAAGACTTAAAATATAATCAAGAGAAAATTTATTATTGTTTGTTCACTAAATCTTAATGAAAAATTATTAAACCAACTGCAGGCTTACGTATATCATAGCAGTCAACACTATTGTAACACAGAAGTTAACCTTTATCCTAAATAGTAATTACCTAGCATGCTGGCTATAATTTGCAACTATTAATTTAATTAGTTATTGATGAGATAACTCGTCTTTGGCGTGTTAAGCACGAAAAATTTTACGAGATATCTCATCTGTGGCAGCCATCGAGTTAAAACAGATGAATGTAAAAATGTTGCAGGTTATCATCCATAGTGATTTTGCCCATAAAAATTAAGCAGGCAAGGTGACTGAATACTTTGTAAAAGCTATTTGCAATTAGTTGATTTGATATAGGTAAGTCATCATTCCAGTGTTACCTCACGGCTTTCCTGTCGCACATTTTTTCAACCTTAGCTAATAGCGCAATAAATTACCATAAAATCAAACAAAAAGTATAGACTGCAATTATTACAATTAAAAGGATAATTACCAAAGCCTGTTTTAATGGTCAACTACTAATGCAAAAGGAATAGAATTTCGAAAAACTCGTTGATTAGGAACACTGCACTAAAACATCTAAACACTAAAATATAGTTTTGGATTGGAAATATAAAATATTTGCATTATACGAATAAGATAAAGGATAGAAGATGTGTTTGTTCACTTAATAACAATCAAGTCAATTTCATTTGAGCGTACATCAGCAGTTTGTCTCCGCATTGTTTATTTGATCTCTGTTAATGACTGTTCTAAACAAAAGAAATACGTAAAAAAACACAGGTTGATAAATATAAAAGAGCACTGCTGTTGTGCACAAGCAGTATGGCTAGTTTTTTTGACAAGGCTTTCACTCGTTGTTTATTGTAGTCAGATGTCATTATTATACATATATTTGGTATAACATATCGTTTTTGTGCTATTTTCGTTACATATTTGCTAATATCTTTGCACACAAGCCAATCCTATAAGGCATCTTAAATACTTTCAAAATTCACTGCAGTCCGCTGTCAAACTATTCATAGGGATCCAATTGCAGTAGATTTTCAAAGATTTTGAATGCATTTTCTTATAAAAAGCCACATCAAATCCACTACGTGAAGAACCATACTAGGAAATACTGAAGCGAGCTATTTATACAGGTCCTAAGGTATACGCAGTAGAGCTACAGAAGTTGTACAACATCTACAGCCACAGATACCTGAGGAAAGCCTACTAAAAGGTCTACAAGCATGAATCTAAGAAAGTGAATAGAAATAATAAGTCAGTTTCTTATCTTTAAAAAAAAGCTTATGTCATGATTTGACATTATGTATGAGATATACTTCATTGAACTTCACAATATACAGTACTCAATCTAATTATTAAAACACTAAATTTAGGTAAAAGAAGATTCTTTAGTCCAAATATGAGAGCATCTTATGTACAATACATATTACTTTTATTTAGTGTTTATGAATAATTTTATTCATAATGCAGAGCTTTACTAATTCAAAACTTTAAATATTGATTTTATCAATTTAAATCATGGCATCTGTATTCATTCATCCACTTGTATCTTGAATGAATTTCAATGATTCAAAAATACATATATTACATACATAAGTATGTAAGTCATTCTAAAATATTTGTTTATAAAAATGTTTAGAATTTCAAATAATTTGGGCAAGTAATGCATCATAATATAAAGAAATAAAATCCTTTGCCTATAAAAATATTACATAAATTTGAATAGACAATGAATCTACTTTTTACAAAAAATTATGATACAACTTCAAGAAGTATACTCAAAGACAGAACTGATAAATAAAATATTGAAAAGGTGCTATGAAAATTCAAAAAGTCCTACGTGAATGAAGAATGAACAGAATGTTTGAGAGTAATAGAAAGTGAGATATAAAAATGAATGCCGAGAAATCTAGTGCAATCTAAATATACAAACATTTCCAATTAATAAAGGAGTATGTAGATAATTAGCGGATTAGCAGAGTAATTAAAATTATTCATAGAGCGGTGTTTGGATGAAATTCATTTTAAAGATGCGTTTTCGATTGGCACTTCCATCCTTACGTAAATAAGCATGTTCATTAAATGTTGATTGAAATGCTTGGAATTCAATTACTTATTCAAATAATTTAACATCTGTTAAGAGTATGCAACTGATCAATCATCAAATGGCTTCATTGAATATTGATTACATACAGAATTGCAAAACATTTTAAATAACTTGACTGTCAAAATTTCTGACAGACAAGTTATTTTTCTTATAGGATTTTAAAGAGTTTCATTATAGAATCGTTATATTTTGTTAGATAGAAATATCAAATGCAAAAGCAGCTTATTAAATGAATTAAAAAAAACAATTCGTCTATGAAAAATTTATGAATTGAGCATTTTTTGCGCAAATCTAATTTTGAAAAGAAATGTTAGATATACGAGACATGCACGGCAAGACATTGCGTATTTATATGCTGATTTACGAGACAAAACAGAGGAATGAAACCGTTTCGGGATGATTGGCGATCTTATTTTTATTGTTACCTGCTCCCCCACGAGAACTTGGGACTCTTCTTCAAACTCTGACTGGTCGTCCGACGCGTGCCCGCTGTAAGCCCGTCGTAAGTCGCGCTGATGCCGCAACGTTTTAGTAAGCACACACAATCAATTAAATCAGTGAAATCAATACAGAAATAGAATGAAAACAAAACACACGTAGAAAACAGGGGAAAACAAAACGTTAAATGACACGTTTTGCGTTACGCATCAATCATCACTATTTCCCCGTCCAAAATGAAGGATTATAGTAGGCGGTGGTAAAATATTAAATCGTTATTAATCTAAAGTTATGAAATTTGTAAATTGCGACATGAATTATTTAAACTATTTCCTTTACACTAATGAAGGATTATAGAAAGATGTAGCAAATAATGTTAATTTTAAGGCAATATTATATTACATTACACACGTCAAGATTATACTATTATTAATTGTACTATTTTCATTTAAAAAATATAAAGTCAAAGTGCGTATCGACTGGTCGATTGCGGATCTATTAAATGGGTTTTTATTGTTCTCCCACGATTAAAAGCGATATCAGTTGATCGTACTCAATAATTTCGTCAACTTGTCGCTCCTGGAAGAAAAAGTGTGACCAACCTCGCCTCATAATAACGAAAGAACATTTCGTAACAATCAAATCATATCGTATTAGTATTATATATTGCGGGTCGATCTTTTAAGTGATGACACATATATGACAATATGTAATAATCTCAAAAGTGTATTGCTGTGAACGCTTTCTTGCATATTTTATAGATACAATTCTGAAGTTTCATGGATATGACAAAACTGCACACTTCGATCCATTGAAGTTTGTAGCATGATAAAATATCAAAATAAATAAACCAATTAACCATAGATCAAAATTAAGAGGTAGAGAGAAATAGGTCAAACGATGACAAGACAAAACGAAACACCATACATGAAGGTTGAACATGTATTTATGATCACGAAAAACCTTGAAGAGAACCATTTGAGTGTTTTGTTTACGAAAGAATTGAAATAAATTATACCCGTATAATGCCCAAAGCTATGTTAAGCCTAAATGTTGTATACCACATACAAAAGAAGGATATGGTGATTATTTTATTTTATTTATAAGCACTTACGTTAAAAAACTTGTTACTAGAAACCATCAGTTTAATAAACATTGTATATCAATAACAGAGCAGCAGAAGACCATGAAGAATTCGCAAAAATCTTGAAACCTGTTTTACTTCCAGACATTGTGAAAATCCAATTTGGTAGATTCATATTCATTTAAACAAATAGTTTAGATCATTATTGCCGATTTTATAGAAGGTAATGTTGGTGCCTTGAAGATAGAATTTCACAACTTTTATTTATAAGAATCACCGAACCCCGAGACCGACAGTTTTAAATGATGTAAATGACGATATTCCGAGATATTTCATTGCCGAACAGATTTTGAATACTTACTTGAACACGAGGTCTCGTACAAAAACTCATTTGATGGCTTCATCATTTTGATATGTAATAATAATGCTTCGGAAATCGAAGCGAGCGAAAACATCAATGTCCCGGGAATTTATTTTCGGGTTGTTTCGACACATAATCCCTACTGTAGATGTATTTACGATTGTTTAATTATTTTTTAATAGTTTAAATTGTTACTACAGAATAATAATATCGCTGATAAACTACGATACTGTCGATAATAAATCAACAAAGAATTTCCAAACATTATCCACTGTCTATTTAGCATTTCCTTTATACAGGTTTTTAACTAGGATCATCGCCGTGCCGTGTTGCCAAAGATAGTAAATTTTTAGAACCAATAAACCTTAAATCATTAAACTACATAGAAAAAATTATAGTTTTGTTTGGTTTATAATTATTTTTCTTCAATATGATATTATTATCGATAATTTTTGTTATTTTTGTTATAGCGTCAATAATTGGCGTTATTTTATTGCAATGAGCACTCAGCACACAATTATTAATATACATTTTTTTTAATTGTCACAGTAGTTAACTTTATTAGAATATAAAAATTTAATAAAAAAAAAATGCATTTTAACAAGATATGAATGTAAAAATTATCTTCAAAGTGGCCATAAAATCTCTATTTCGGCGGCAATTAAGGCTTGAGACATGATTCATATAACTGTCACCGCCAAATTCTTTTGAGTCGTAAAATAACATCTCGTCAGATTTATTAACAGCTTAACGACCGCAGATACGTATTTGAGTCTTTGAAAAACAAAGGTTGATGGCCGGCGGACTCATATATGCATATAGGCGAAGTATCTGGAAGCTAAGAAAATTAAATTTGGTAAAGATATCTCAATTTATTTACAAATTATAGTGAATTTAGTAAAATTACAATTTTCGCGAATTTTTCGCAAAATTGCAAAAATTCTGCCGCCAGGTGAAATTTTATAAAAAAAACGTGCGGTCGTTAAGCTGTTAAAAAAAAATATTCACTCGTTCCATAATAAGGTACATTAGAAAATGGCATACTAGTCAATATAATTTCACCTGTATCTTTTTCCGAAGAATCACCAAATTTGCGTTAGAAACACATTTTTGGTACTTCCGCACCGTGGTTAAGAACGGGTCACTTTCGATTCAGATAAATCCCGTAGCATATAACTGTTACGCTCCCAAAAAATCAAGATTTAGTGAAAGCATGCACGTTGTTCGCAGTGGGAAGGTAGTGACATTATGGCGTAGAATTTTGCAACATCCACAGTACTGATTTAAGAAATATGTGCGAGTCATTCATGCGAGTGATTCAATCGATGGTCGATTCTGACTGTAATTGTTTTGTGTGAATGAAAAACAGCATTAATTGCAGAGGCGGAATTTGGCCGAGTGATAAGAGCAGTTTGTTTAGTATCTTGGTTCCGTCAAAACCGTTTTTAGTACAATATGGAAAAAAGCAATGTTTGTATTGGTCGCCAAAGTAGATATTTTACAATGTATAACTGTCATTAATATTGTAATGTTCCTTTTTCCGAACATGACCGAAACCTACTTCTGAGAATATAGACTCCTAATGAAGTATCTCAACAGAAGTTTTTCTATGATCACTGCTTGTTTTTCAGTCGCTCAGCCACACATTTTTGGAGAGAGTAATGATAAGGGGCTAGGACAGGACTAGTAGTTAGCTAAACGCTTTGCTTTGTTTTCGGATCGATATTTATGAGTGTCCATAAACGGAACAATAATGCAAACAAAGAGGAATCTATGTTGTTTAGTAACAATAAATCTTCAGCGTTCATCTTTTATCATTTAAATTTAAATATTTTTAGTTCCGTGTCTCCCAATGTGGACCTAAGCAAATAAATGAAAACTGATCTAGCTGCTCAATATTTCTATTCAGAGTGGAAAAGTAATTGCATAATTATTCCATAAACTGACAGCAAAAAATATTGATTTTTTTTTGCAGAAATTCAAACCCTAAAAAGTAGTGTAACTGCTTGACTAAAGGTAATAAGTGCACTGTACATTTTTATAGGTCACACTGTATGCATTGCATTCTGGTAAGTAAATTTACTGAGTACATACAATTCTGAGGATAAATCCGGGGCAATTTTGACGAGGAAGAAAAATAAGGAAACAATTCTATGCAGGCTATTAAAACATTTTAAGTGGGTCGCATATTAGTTAGTTTAATATCGACTTACCGGGAAGTGTGTGGTAAGTTGTACTACATTTCATATCGGTTTACTGCCGAGGGCGAGATACGAAGTAAAACGTTTAGTTAATAATATCTTGGAACAAACTAGAAACCTCTGTTTCCATTTGTTTTTTGTTTAAGATTCAAATTATTACACATACGGTGTCAGTACAAAGTTGAATATGTACTTTTTGTTTTCAATTTTTTTTTGGAACCATATCGACTGTGGAAAGGATAAAGGACGTAACCCACAGTTTTTCCAAAACAGGTTTTTTTCGATTATCACAATGTATCAAACTTGATACACGTTCTATCAAAAGGATGCAAGCTGCAAATGCCGAATTAGTATCTAAATTTAGCTTTTATGTTTGAAAAAGATGACCTTGTAAAAAATTTAAATCAAGAAAAAAGACTGAAATAAAAGTTTTTCCTGGATAATTTATTTAATTAATATTAGGTTATGTCAATTAAACACCAGTTTAGAAATCTCCGTGCACTTCAGGGTTGTGTATAATTCATAATTTGCATATGGCTCAAAATCATCAAAATACGTTTTTTGCGCCTCCTGTAAAATTTGACATGTGTGGGTCGACATTTGACGTCCTTTTTCCTTTCCACAGTCGATATAATACTGATGTCCTTCCTAACGATCTTTAAAGTTATGGTGATTTACGTCACTTAATGTATTCATCAGTGCATCCATATTTTATTGTCAGCAACTGGTTGCTAATAATATATTTTTATTTTATTTAACTGTTTGAATACCGCACAAATAAATCATTAATATGTCCCAGAGATACTGCGTGTTTTTGAGAAAAATAATTTTGCCAAATATACACTCGATTTCGATATTTTAAAAACCTATATTGACTCAGTATAGATGGCACTACACATATTCATCAAAATATTGCTTATATTCTATTAGAACACCAAGTATTTGATATTTTTAAATGTCTTGGACATCTGTGTTCGCTTGCATATGTTCCTATGTCCGCTTGGTATTCAAGTGGTTAATAGTCTGTTGTTTTTGTTTGCTATAGAAAATTATTTGAAGATTTTCAATCTGGAAAAAGCGGTATTGTATGTTTCATTCAATTCCCATGAAGTCAATGTAAAAGTGTCAACAATAAGCAGCACCATGTTGTGCTTGAAACAATTGATAATTTCCTCTTACTTACATCCATATCCTTTTCGTATTTATGCATGGATAATCTGCGCTCGAATACTTGAGTTTACTGCACATTTTTTACACCTCGAAATAGACTTTAAAATACAGAATGTATTATGTTTCTTCTCATTTAAAGAATATCTTTTATTTTCAATGTCGTGCGATATACCTGAATGATGTGAACTACACGGACAGCCGTTCTATATTCATGTATATGAGGATACTTTGTTAATAATGCATGTGTTTGTAAAAAATGACGTCAGTAATGAACGGTAACCTTTTTTTATTTTGTTTGTGAATGGACGTTTTAAACCTAATTGTAATTGATCAAATTTAATATTTTCAAACTAATTCAATTGAATGTTGATCTGTTATTTTTTGAGGTGTTTCAGACGCGAGGAATTGTTTTTTGACCCGCCCCGTTAACGCTTTCATTCCGTTTAATTGATCATTTTTATTAATGATGATTTGAAATAAAACACACACACGCGCACAAGCTGTCAAACCAAAAAATAAAGTAGACACCATTTTATTATACCATCGGAATTATGTTTTGATTCTGTTCAAAGCGTCTAATCTATAAACTAATCTATGTTAAGTTTTTCTCAAGTTAAGGTTGTCTCATAAGTCTTTGCGTATTTTTAATACACGCACCATATGCTTTTTCTTTTAAAATTTAAGTTATTTTCAGTATTCTTTTGGTATTCAGTGACAAAAATTATTTTGTTTTGCTCTTCGGTGGGTGGAATAATAATAAGTTTTTTTTTCAATGTTACAGGGTTACCTATACAAAATGGAAAGTGAGATGAAAAAAAATCAGTTTCAATACATTATATTCAAACTTGGACATAATGGAAGAATGGCTTCTGAAAACATGTTCTGCAATAGGCAGTAAAATTTGATCTAGATATTTTAGTGTTGGAGATTTAACAAAGAGGCTTCAAGTGACTAATAGTGAAGATATTAGAGCCATTATCAAACAGGTCCAAGATTATCAGTGCTGAAGGTTTTTCAAAGACTAGATATGCATCCAGCAACAGTTCACACATATTTAATGACGTTGGGGGACTTTTTATATTTTTACATCTTTAGTTACGCGCTAAATACGCAAAGACTTATGAGACAACTTATATATGGCTGTTAGCTTTTTTTACCTCGTTTGATGGAGAATAAATAAATCATTCAATGCAGTGTTTCTTAATGAAGCATTCAATCACACTTATATTTTCTTTAGTCTTTCACTAAAAGTTTTGTCAAATATGTTTTCTTGGTGATATATGTATGAATAAAAGTATTTGTATTGTTATGGAGACTTTACGTCAAAGAAACACAATAGATTTGTCTTTAACCCTTTGAGTAGCAAGTTATTTTTTACTAAATTAGGTTTTTTGAATATTTTTACCATTGATGCACACGAAAATATAAAAACATTTTTTTCTCTTATGATTCAATCTGGGAAGAATCTGTAGTAGAATATTTTAATAATAATCATTAATTTGTATATATACTTAATGTAGAGAACTAATGTTATATTAAAATAAATAAATATAAGAAGAGATACGTTATATTGTGTTGTTTGCTTTTTGACCCCCTTCCACTTGAAAATTTGGATATTGAATGTATGAAATAGATACGTTAATATGCTTTTTAACCGAAATCACAAAAACATGAAATTCTAAAAAAAATGACTTACGTAATGTTAGAATAGGGCCGACGATATATTACATATATATGTTTTGAAATCCGTATGTGAAGAAATAATGATAATTCAATAAAAACATGAGAATGGCAATAGGTATGAGAAAACACAACATTTGGACACAGATATGCGGCCATACTCCTCAAAGGGTTAAATAGTTTTCATTCTAAGCTTGGTTTTGAGGAGATAGTGTAAATCAATCTTTGGACATCTCAAGATGTCACATGCGGTTGAATACAGAATTATTTGTCAACGAGGGTACGAGCAGACAACCAACAAATGTGTTCCACAGTGATCAGAAAACATTGATTGATTTAGGGTGTATATCGTTAAGTAGTAAAAATATAAATAATCTTAGGGTGTGGTATAATAAAATGGGTTTCAAAAAAAACCAAAGGAATTATTTCACAAGCACTCAACCGGTCGACGTAAAAAAACGCATTTGGAAGATTAAAATGACATTATCGGGAATGATGGCCGCTGATTCCAAATACACGCATAGTGGTATTTACCGTTTTCGGACACTCGGTGGTTTCGAGTTCGACTCCCTGGGTCTGTCCTGGGGGATTAGGCCCGTCGGGTATGCTTGCCTCCTGCTCGACAACGGGGGCCACGGTCTAATGGATAACGCACCGGAAGCCTCCGAGAGGAGACGGCGGGGTACGAATCCCGCGGCGCAAAAGTCATTTATTCTCATGAACCATTCGACCCGCCGCGTTTTTTTCAACAATATGTTATTGTATACATTTTAATATTCATAGGTTACAATATTGAAACTTAAATATAATATCAAAAGAAATCAAATTTGATAGTGTGTAAATTTTAGATATTAATAAAATTTAGTGAAATTTTTAAATGGGTGGAATAAAAAAATAATTTAAGTAAAAATATAAGAAAACTGAAAAGAGAATTAATTCTCATTGGTCGAAATTTATGGATAACATGAAATTCAATGCCAATGAAAAGAGGTTTTTATAAAGCGTGTGTTTTTCATTTGCTGATGAAATTTGTTTTAAAGGCTACCATAATTTCTTTAGCACATTGAGCCCCAACAGTTGTAAATTATCACATCTTTGAAATATTTTTATGTCAATTTAAAAAAAGTCTTTCTTTTACAGTTTAATTAAAATAATTAAACATTAATAGACTTCACTTTTAGGGTATTCACTGTCAATACTTGGTGGAAAGACATTATATTAATAAAAACACAATATTCCTTTGTACTTCATTCCACTTTATTTAGATATTCCACTTTAAATAAAGTGGAATGAAGTACAAAGAAATATTGTTTTTATTAATTAATAGACACAGTATAGATATGAAAATTCATAGTTATCAATTAAGGTTCAATGGGTTGATAAAAGATATTTTTTTAATCATTTTTATATAATATAGCACATCTACCTCTTTTTTTTTATGTCAGTACTGAAAGCCAGTATACAAAATAGTCATTCAAAGAGCAAAGGAATCAATCAATATATTGTATCAACAAATCACGTTTGTAAAACAACTGGATAACTAACTATTTGGTGTTTGCATAAATATCTTCAAAAGTAAAAATTATGACACGAAAACCACATTGTAAGTTTTAGAATGATTATTAATACCAAAATGTTCAATAGAAGAATGTAGCCTCACTCATTCACGGTGAGGAAATGTATTTTCACCACGGTCAGAAAGATGACAGTAAAAAAGAATTCTATGTTTACCACTATGATAAATGAGTTATATTAATTGGCAACAGAATTATAGTAAATAGAACCTTTTTACTTTATTATTAGTATATTATGAGTACACTATGTAGTCAAATTAAAGTAAACATGTGGCAGATTAAAACTGACGAGGTATTAATACTCACTCTGCTAAGGGCGCTGTTTGGAGATGCACCTGGCGGCAGGCAGTACACATTTGCCGGGTCTTCCACCATGAACAAGTAAATTAGTATGCCGGCTACTGACATTATGATGCCGGGAACAATGAAAGATAATGCCCAGTCCGTTTCCAAAAACTTGGCGGCGATAAGAGATCCTGAAAGCGATGAAAAATACAAAATTTTAGGATGTTCACTGTCAATACTTGGTAGATTGGCATTATATTAAGAAAAACACAATATTCCTTTGTACTTATTTCCACTTTTTATTTATCAAGATTAGGACCGGTTTCGCTTAGGATCAGTTTTTCTTAATACAGGGTATGGCACCACGGTACCTCCAAGATGTTTTATCTGGCGTCAGACTCTTGCTAATCCTTATAATTGTGAAAGAATCATTCTTCTTAAAATAATAATTTATGCACATCATCATCTTAACACTCGAGTACCGAATGTCGAAATTGAGAACCAATGGTGTAAAAAGTGACCCCAGACAAATTTGTATAATATTTGCATTGCATTGGAGGAGGTTTTGTAGATTACAATAAATATCAGCTAGATATTATTGGTATATGGCGAATGGTTGAAATAAGAAGAATTTTGCAATGCGAACGCACCCCATAGGTACTCGAAGGTTATCTTTCAAAATATTTATCTATTGGATGTGTTTACGATGGAAATAAAATTTAATAAGGTACATAATTCATTTTATAAAAAAATGTTTTTAATTAATTTTTCATAAAACATTTAATGTCATATCTAATGCATTTCGCATTAGATATAACAAAATTTCTTTGTGGGGCATTATTCAAATTTGGTTTATTAAATATATTGAATTGTCTATGCTGACACTACAAAACAAGAAAAAATCATTTGGGATACTTTTTATTTCAAGTATAAGAATAATTAGAGACCAGAAATTTCGATTTTCATTTTTATTTTCGATTTAACACATTTCTATGTAAGCATATACACCAAATGCTATTCGGAAATTATTCTCTTACAAATAAAAACAATCGTTTAGGTTATTTATCTCTTAAAACCAGGGTGAAGAAGATTGATGTTTTCAATATTCAAAATATTAATCTTAAAGCACCGGACGATTATGTAGTCAGTAACTGTTTGAATTTAATAGCAGTACTTTCTTTAATTGACATTTACCAAAATCCACAGTAAAATCTTGCTTTTTGACTTACGCTGTTCATTTCACCATACAAATCTAATTTATGAATTTTCATGTTTATTTGTAAAAAGATATATCTAAAAGTTGTAAATCTTTATTGAATTCATCTATGGGATAATGTTATTGATTTCTGACAAGGAATCAAACAGAAATGGATGATTATGTTCAATACTGTATGGCTACAGATTTTAATTCTCTACAACTGTAATATATCTTTATTTTTTGTTAAGATTAATTCACATTTATTTTAATTAGTAAGTTTCTACTCACACCATTTCTCATTTCTCATATGCACCCAGGATAGCACTCACCTAGAATGTTTCCAATAGAAGTATGTGAGTTCCAAATGCCGAATATGAGTCCTCGTTTTCCCTTACCGAACCACTTGCCGACTACAGTCACGACACCTGGCCATCCAGTTGTTTGCATTATGCCAGCTGCTATCTGGAAAACAGGGCAACATGTAATTTAGAATAATAAATAACTTAAATATTTGATAATTTTTTAATGAATGTTATTATTTATACATTAATTCGATTCTTTGCTTTTCTGCAAATATAAATATCAATAATAAATGTATAATATAATAAACTATTACACGTTACGCCAAAATAAAAAGTGACCTGTTAATAAGGAATAATGTAATAAGAGTCGCGAAAGTTCTGAAAGAACGCCCGATGAATTCAAGATCGAGTGCAAAAGCGTCTTTGAACATTAAAACTGCGAACAAACACATTTAATCTACGCTATGCCTAGATCGGTTTGTCTTACGTATGAAACTGTACGGGTTGGTTAGCCATTCGGCTGTTATACTGGATGCCTTGCTTCCGGAATACATGTACGATAATAAACCACTGTCTACCAGTGCACTTTAAATATTTAGTTGCATGATCAAGAGTTTGTGGGTGAGCAGCGCACACCTAGCATACCCTGAATATACGCCCCTGGGCTAAACGGATAGTTCACAATCTTTTAAGAGTTTTAAACTTCACTTTGTCATTAGATGGTACAATTAAAATGAGAGTTTCCAATATTTTTTCAACATAATGAATAATTTTCGAACAACATGATATCAAAACCAATGCTTAACGTGGACTTTAAAAGACGTATTTTAGATTGAAACATCACGTATTGCCTTATTTCAATAATTTATTGTGGTATATATAAAAATTCTTGAATAAATCAATGCATATTTACATTTACACAGGTGTTTATAAAAAACATAAAAGGATCAAGCACATTCATGCAATTAAACGTAAGCTGTGATTACAAGTGAAGTATTTTTTGTTTTGGTTAACAATATTGCCAAGAGTAAAAAGTTAATACAATCTCATTTCAGAGTATTCGTTTAGCCCTTAGTTGGGTTTTTTACTTATGACAGCAGTATTAGGCAAATATTATTTTGTTCTGGATGAAATTTCTTCTTTTTTAAAGTAGAAAGAACTAGATCTTTATTTACCATCAATTACAAAGAGATGTGGACGTTTTGAGTGTTAAGTTTCAAAATTAAGTTTCATAAAATAGGAGTAAAACATTATTAACCTGCACTGCTACAAAATACACCATGTTGTGTATGTCGTAAGTCTTTGCCAAGCCAAACATGACGCTGAAGATTCCTGAAAAAATCATTCCTATCGATAGGAAAAACCTCAGGTTAACCCTCTCCGCAACAAACCCTGAAAAATGAAAAATCAATCAAATTAGTAATCTTGAATCGTTCAAACTATGTACATTCTCACAGATTTTGTCACTAACGACCCGAGTTTCGCCTTTCGGCATCTTCAGGCGTTCAAGTGCACGGATGAACTTGAACTGACTCAAATTTAATATTGAAATTCCACCAAGCACCTTCAGTCGAAATCTTAAATTAGTAATCGCTCAGTTGGATTATTAATAAAAAGATTTTTAAATATGTAATATGCCAGTTTAGAAGGCAGTATTATTAATTGCATACTTTAGTTAGTATGCGACTACGACTATGCTGTTCTGACTGTGCCGTAGTGTTGGCGGTTTCCGGAACTAATATGGAACTAACACTAGCCCTATGGAAAAGATCACGTGACAGGACAAGCAGCGCTGTGATGTATTGTTCAGCTTAGAGAAGTACGCTGATTTTGAATATTTTGGTAATTATTCAACAAAAACTACAGCAGCATGACAAATATCCAATGTGATCAATTATATATCATATAGGTTGAGGATTATATAAAATTCACTCTTGAATAATGGAAGTGTATAGGTTCAATCCCACTTTAGTTAAATGCGTGTTGATTAAATGTGCTTTGATTTTAAATAACAAGCCACCGAGTCTCTTACACAGCAAAATTATGATAATATG
Source organism: Himalopsyche anomala (assembly GCA_031772345.1). NCBI lineage: Eukaryota > Metazoa > Arthropoda > Insecta > Trichoptera > Rhyacophilidae > Himalopsyche > Himalopsyche anomala. The sequence goes on from CM062825.1 coordinate 937,551, forward strand.
ATACTCTATGTAATAAACAAGCTTCCTCTTTCAGTAAAATGTTTGCTGACCACTGAATTAGACATTCGTATCAGAAGTTTGGGATCAAACAAGCTCAAATCCAGTTTTGAGAAAAAATAAAATATCGCTACAATATTGTCGTGTCATATGGCGCAGCGGATAGCGGTGTTGGCTGCCGTGCCAGATCTCACGGGTTCGACTCCTAGTACGAATAATATTTTTTCGATCGATTTATCGATAACTGTTTGATCGCATGGGTGTTTGTGATGTCTAAAAATTCCCTCCCACCTTTCCGATCCTTCAATAACTGGACGTAGCGAAAGTGATTAGTTAACCACTGTCCTAGTCTTATCATTCTATCCCTACTACTCTCTTTGGAAAAGAGAAGTTGAGCGACTGAGTAACAAACAGTTTTCGTAGAAAAACTTCTTAGTTGAGAAACCTCTATTAGAAGGCCACATGCTCCACATTGGGAGCAGACATGGATAAAAAAATCAATATTGGAGTACTGATTCAAAAAAACAGAATTTAATTTTTAACGTTACTAAAAACCTCGAAGCTTCCATGCAATTAAGGGTTAAAATATGACTCCTAAGTTTTTATAGGAAAATTGTGTGTCACTTAGTTGAGGAAAATTTAAATCTGTTCATTTTTGATCCTAATCTACTCATAAACATATATGTTTCTAACACTATACGGGAAGTCAGATAGCAGTGGAGATAGAATGGTATGCTTTCATGCAGTATGGAGTTTGAGTAATGATCAGACAATTTCAAACAATGGGCCATATACAATTCAGATGCAATCACTACAATGGACCTTGATGAGAACTTAATTTAAAATAACAAGCTAATCCATCAAATTACAGAATGTCATTATGATAAGAATCCTTAATGTAAGGAACTACCGGTTTTAAATACAATATAAGCAGCAAAAATTATCTAAAGAAAATTCAAGAATCACGTCATAAATTGAAAGTTCGAAATGCATATGTATCCTTAACCCTTTCCGGTCCACAAAAAAATAAAAAATATTCCACCTGGTCCACAATAGATTTACAGTATCACCAGGGAAACTAATATTTGCATTTTTTTTTTTACTAGATTTATAGCAACAGTATAATTTTTTCTAAATATCAAAATAATAACCTTATTATTTACATTTAAAAAAAATTCAAGTATGATATATATGTATCAAGTTGCTTTTTTGCGTTTTTTTTGTAATTTTGGGCATTTTTGCAAGGTTAGAATTATTAGAACAATAGTAAATATCGGTATTAATTTTCAAGTGCACGTGGCAAGTGTTACTGTTGGAAAGAAGAATGTAGAACTTAGCGCCCGAGCTGCGTGAGCCGACCCAGCCCCTAAAACGACCCTTTTGTATCCATTGCAGGCATACGGTTTCACATTACAATGTTCATAAAAACCATTTGATTCTTTGCTCAGAATACCGATGTAATAGATAGGAGTGGAAAAAAAAATATATTCAATACATTTGAACTTATTTTAACTCGACACCAATAAAGAAAAAAATGTCGAATGACATTCGACATAGGACCGGAAAGGGTTAAAAAAGTATGAAAACCAACATTATTTCGCAAACAGAAGGTCATCGGTACATGTATGCATGGTTGTAAAAAAAAATCTTAATATTACCTGACATAAACATGGCAATTGCATAGGCAAACAGAAATGCAGAGTCCAAAGTGCCGAGAAGTGCGGTCGCATCTCCGTCCGAGCCATCTGTCATAAAAACCAAACAAATATTAGTCAAATACACTATTCATTAATAATATATGTTTTCTTCAACAATATGGTAATCCAATATTGTTTACACCGTAACACATAAGGTTTGCAGGATCGGTAAGTTTTTTCCGGAGCAGAACTTTTATTCTAATCAAATACATATATATTGATTCATTTTCACACAAACTTTTAGTGTTCTTTTTATCTAAACTATGTTTTCCTTTATAAATATTAATACATTACATTTCCTTTTTAAAGGCATTTTGTGTGCCGCATATCAAATCTCATCCACCAGTTTAGGAGACACTGGTCTAAGTAATGATCACTTTTACCGACATTGTATTCATTTTACAGATTGACTATAAGAACCAAAGTATCTTCTATGTTGACAGCAGTGAAGCGTTTGACTGATTATGACAACTGTGAACATAGACACAATTGTGTTATACCAACCGGTTAAAACTAAAACAATACGGTGTTGCATATTTCAGGCAGTCCAAAATAAGTGTCTACATCCTTGTGCAGATGAGAATAGCTCAGCTGAATCACGTTTCTACTCACCAAACGGAGCCCAATCACACCAGGTGGCATTGTTAGCCGGATCGATGTGTATGTCGGCGGGAGGAATAAGACTGGAGCAGTTCTGATGAAGTACACTCTTCACCACAGAGATTGGCTTCCTTGTCAAATGATAACATGTGTATGCCATGTACGTCAGGGCCAGGATACTTGACTTGTAACTGGAAAGACGAAAAGGAACACAGTTAAGTATTGGTCGTACAATCCATCATCTTGAATTCGGTTAAATTGATGGCTCTGTATACATAGGAAAGTCAGGAATAGGAAAAAATACCAACAGCTGGTTAGCCTTATTTATGGAATTTGTCAATCAAGATTAGAAGAAGGAAATGACGCAAAAGTTTTTGACCACGAATTGTGTGTAGTAAATAAAAAGCGTAAAACAAGGGTCGTGAGAGGGTCAAAAATTTAGAACACAAAAATCACAGGTTCGAATCTCGGTAAGGACTGTTTTAGGGATTTCTGTTTCGAAGGCATGGATGTTTAAGCTCACCACTAGTCCTGTCTTACCCCTATCTTTCTACCACTACTCTCGTTGAATAAAATGAATAAAAAAAGAGGTTGAGCCACTAAACAACTAACAGTTCTCGTAGAAACTCTTCTGTTGAGATAAAATCCATTCAGAGTCCATATGCTCCACATTGGGATAGTACTACACTGCAGCGGGCTTTAGCTGCGCTTATCAAAAGTATATGAAAAATTTTTGACAACCGGTACTCGGTGCTACAAAAATTATAGAATGAGTACACAGATGTCGAGTGTTTGGGAAGCATTGGGATAGTACATAGAAAAAAAACAACAACAATAGTCGAAAAACGATATATGTATTAATAAACTGCAAAATACAATTTTGTAGTATTTTTCCAGATTACAAAACAGTATATGTATATATCGCACTAAATCTCCAAAGCACGATTATATAATATTCGCTCAAATATTGTTTATAAAACAACTGATGTATATGTTTTCTTGCTGCTAAAAAGATCACAATAAAAACTAAGTCCACATTGCCTATCGGAAATGTTTTTTTTTAAGAAAAATAACTTTAAGATTTCGACTGAAGGTGCTTGGTGGAATTTCAATATTAAATTTGAATCGTTCAAATTGGGTATTCCCATTAGCTTATCCTTTTCGCCAGCAATGGCTTTAGACTCAGTGATACATTTATTTATTATATAAACACGAAACACTCATTTACTTAGCGTCAGTTCAAGTTCATCCGTGCACTTGAACGCCTGAAGATGCCGAAAGGTGAAACCCGGGTCGTTAGTGACAAAATCTGTGGGAGTTTACATAATTTGAACGATTCAAATTTAACTTTCAATTAGTTGGATATCTTTATTCTAATACAGGCGTAGCTACTGCGGCTTTATGTCGAATCAGAAAAACGAATGAGGCCTTTAGATAAGAAAAGGTTCCCCACCCTGTGCTAGTATAACCTAGTACAGGGATGGCGAACCCTTTTGGGTCCGCGTGCCAAAAATCTTCAAAATTATTATCTTGATTGTGTGCCTAGGCAGTATTTTTTTTTTAACAAAATAGTTAAAATAAAACTTCATTTTCTAAACGATTGTCGTTTATAATGGGAAACATTTGAAAATTAATATAACTAAATAAATTAATAATTCACAGATTATTTAATCAAAATTTTAATTTTTTAAACATAAAAATATTTTTTTTAAAACTTTGAAATCGTTCGCGTGCCATCCAAATTCTCAAACGTACCAACTCGGGCACGCGTGCCTTATGTTCGCTATCCCTGACCTAGCATAATCTAGTTCCACAAAGTTACCGTCGAATCCATCGAAAGTAGTTGGGTATCTTTATTCTAGTATTTCTAATTTCTAGTATAATTTAAAATATTTCATTATTGGAAATTCCCGGTATATAAAATAACGGACCGGGATTGGGGTCCCTACTGCACTCTTGTGGCCAGGAGCCACTTGACTTTTCCGATGCTAGGCCAGCACGTGAAAAACACGGGACAATCATTTTGCGTTTATCAAACATACGTTATTTACTATAGTAATTAATAATACTCAGATAACATAACACGTTTTTCGTATGAAGTTGATTTATCGGAATTATAAAAATACATCGTGTTGTATTTTTTTTTAAATAAATCTAATTAATCTATTTATTTCTTTTAATTTATAAGGTGGGTCGTACTCAGGCATCGCATTACAACATAACCAACATTGCATTATCTCACAAAACTTTTTTTTTTTTTTTTTAAATTGGCGTAACAGATAATGCCAATGCGCCAAATATTTTTTATAAAAAAACTGAATTTGACTTTGACCTTAACGGGAGTCGAAACCAAGCCCATCTGATCGTTAAGAGCAAGCTCTGACCACCTAGACCAGTGCTTCCCAACCTTTTTTTATTGCCACGGCCACCTAAATCTGAAAAAATTAACTGTTAATTTTTTTATTTCACATATTCATATTTTATCACAAATATTTGTATTTTCCACTGAAAATTTTCACGGACCACCTGCGGACCCCAGGTTTGGAAGCACTGAACTAAGCCACAGCGGGCAGACACACTAATCTGTTTTGATATAAAACATTATTGTATTTTTATAAATCGTCACTAATACTGCAAGAACACGAAAAAGAAGAAGAATCTGGTAAATTTGACAGGTGTAACAAAAAAAAAAAAAAACGATATTACTGAATAAATAGTAAAAGTTTTACTTACGCTTGGTATTGGCAATAATTAATTAATGCGCTCCGCGTAAAAAATAAAGATATGTGCCAATGATGTAAGGGATCACAACAAATGACAAAAAAGATTTTGACCAAAGAAATGCGTTACGTGTTACAATATTGACGACGAAATTTCTCGTAAGTCGTAACACTAAACACATGCTCGCGAAAAATAAACAAATATTAATATTCTGCCCGTTATATATATGTATAATACTTAGTTGTAAACTATTTTTAAGATAAAAGCAAGTAATCTCAAACGAATAGCAAAACGGTTCAACTCCGTATCGCTGCAAAAAAATGAATGCTATCTTTTTTATCGAACTAAGGGTGAATATGATAAATAAGCCAGAGAAAACAAAGATCACATTTTTTTTCGGTTTTACTTGAGTAGTAAAATGTGTGATAAGAAACCGTAAGCATGCATTTTGTTAAACTTGACCAATTAAAAATTTTGATTAGTTCTCCATCCTCAAGATTTTCTTAAACGTATAAACGTATAATTTAAGATTTCGACTGATTGATATAAACGTAATTGATATAAACGTCAGATGAGATATAAACGTAATTTGAAGAATCTTTCAATTCACAGACAAAACATAAATAAATAAAAAATAAATAATCAGCGAGGCCGTTCATTTATAACGTCACACGATTTTGCCAATTTTTTAAGCACCCCGCACCCCCGTCACATTACCTTTTATACCCCGTCTATATTACGACAAAATTACCTAGACACCTACCCCATAAACGTAAAACAAAACAGTTTTCAGTGAGTGTTCTTAAAAAAATACTGTTTTTATATAATTTTGTTTTCTTTATAATGTCCCATTTTTTCTGACCCTCCCTCCAACTAGCGAGAGCGTGACGTCATACATGGTAAAAAAAAAAACAAATACTTAATCGAGATTCTCATCACTATTGTGTTATTATTGTCGCCTGCTGTGGCCCAGTTGGTTAGAGTAGGGTTTCCCAAACATTTTCTGGAATGGAACACTTCGCAAGTCCGGAAAATATAACGGAACACCTACTCTGGCACCGCGGAACATAGTTTGGGAAACCCTGGGTTAGAGCTTGCTCTACCGATCACGCAGGTCTGGGTTCGATTCCCGGTCAGATCACAGTGAATTTGAGAATTATTCAATTCAAAGTTGTGATCGAAGACTGGGTGTTTGTGATGTCAATTCACATAATTTCCTCTCCTCCCATCCTTCTGATCCTTTAATAACCGGGTGTAGCAATAGCGATTAGTCAACCACTAGTGCTGTTCTAGCCTTATCCTTCCTTCCCTTCTACTCACTTAAAAAAAAGTGAGGTTGAGCGACTGAGTAACAAACAGTTTTCGTAGAAAAAACTTCTGTTGAGATACCTCCATTAGGCCGTATGCTCCACAATGGGAGCGGACATGGATTAAAAAAATGTGTTGTTATACATTAAATGTACCGCACCAAAGCATGATTTAATATTATTTGAATATAAATATAATGAATTATGAATCTGATTTGCTTTGTTGGTTTTAATGAGATTATATGTATTTTATTGCAGCATTTTTAGATGCGGACCTGTGTGCGACCCGACTAAGCAAAGCATGTCGTCATAATGGCGATATCGCATATCGCTGATTAAAAACTTAAAACCCAATTTCCTTGTATTTATTTATTTCTAGGGACGTATTTAATTTAATAAGAAATACTATTGAAACAACATGTATACAATATATGAAAAACAACACACACACACACATTATAAAAATATTATGTGTATAGATGTCATGCATTCATTTATCATTCAAATTAATAAAAACTGTGAATTTCACTAATTTTTAGAAATAATGTTATCTCATTGAAGGATACTCATTAGTTCGAAGAAAATTTATACAAATCTATGACAGAAAAAAGATATAATAATTATATCGCAGTATGTTTTTTTTTACAGTTTTTATTATACTTAGCAGAAACATACGATCATAGGTTATTAATTTTCGCTAAATAATTGAATAAACGAAAACGGATTATTAACTATTTTTGATATAATATTGTCTATGAAAGTTGCCGAGTGGTAATTGATTTGTTGATGTTATATCTCTGAACCTACCGCATTTACAGTCATAGATAGCATTGGTCGCTGGTTGACTATAGCAGTGCTTCCCATATTGGTGGCTGCCGCAGAACATGTTTTGTATTGAGGAGGGCCGCGGTTTTTTTTCAGATTTAAGGGGCCGTGGAATGAAAAGGGTTGGGAAGCACTGAAGTACAGCATTAATTCGTCTGCATTCCCCCGCGTGCAGTACTTTGTTTCAATCCTTAAGTATGCCACATTTAGACAGACAGAGTTCGTGCGCAACCTGCCGATACGAGTTCACATCCTCTCGAATAATATAACTTTATTTCATATAGTAAATAAAGACACAGGGTAAATAAATATTTTGGACTGTTCGCGCCTCCCTTTGCAATAGTCCATGCCTCCCCAGGTTGGAAATCGCTGATATGTGAAGCCATCGTGAACCGTGGCTGCTGCGCTCGCAAGCTTTGTTTCGCATGAATAGAACCAGATGAGACTTCAGTTAATGGGCCGTATATCATTGAGCTGTTTCGCGGTATCTTAATGGCGTATAGCCAAAAAAATCAAGCAATACAATGTAAGTAAGAACGAAAAACTGATCAACTAAAATAATAATTAAAACAAATGAGAAACTACAAGAACCACTTAAAAACGGTCTGTCCCGGACGTCAAATTCGAATGACATGTGCTTATCACGAAACCCTCATACTAATTTTGAAATTTTTAGGTTTTCATATCTTGACTCAGTGGAAAACACTGGGTAACAAACCTTTTGCCGCAGGCAGGCAGGTAGATATGTCGACGAAAATCAATACAATCGAATCCCCTGACACATCGTTCTCGCATTCTCGTCGTTTTTTGACAAACCCTTATAAAACGATGAATCGGAGTTACACTGTATGACATTTCTGTTAACCACTTTAATACCAAGCGGACACGGATGTCCAAGACATTTAAAAAATCAAATACTTGGCATTATAATAGAATATAAGCAATATTTTGATGAATATCTGTAGCGCTATCTATACTGAGTCAATATAAGTTTTTAAAATATCGAATTCGAGTGTATATTAGGTAAAATTATTTTTCTCAAAAACACGCAGCATCTCTCGGACGTATTAATGATTTATTTGCGCGGTATTCAAACGGTTAACTTTTCCGGTTCTAAGCTCAAGAAATGCGACCCCAATACCCACATTTTCTTAAATATCTATTTTAATATGGGTGATACAATGTTTATAATTAATGTATTCTTATATCATAGTTTTTTGGACCTTTTGTAGTTTATATAAATACGATAAGATAAGAGATAAGCGCCCGCTTATCAGCGATCGTTCGTAAGATTATAGGCTGAACGCCGCTAAGCAAAGCGCGCCAGTAGCACATTGATATTTGCTCTGAAACCACGTATATTTTACGCGCAACTTAAAATATGATTATTTATTAAAAAACCACGGATTTTTATAAAAAAATGTATGAGGAATGATGCAGAGAGATATTTCAAAGCCCTTAGACTATTTTTTTTTTTGAAATTCATAAGAATAAGGCCAATAATGAGGAAACCACTGGGGTCCCTAAAAGACCCCCATCGGCCGAGAAGTATTTTTCTAGTCTCCGAGCCGCGAGAGTTAAAAGAGGTAAGGTTAACGAAGGTACACATTCAGTTTGCATGGCGGTGTGTACCATTGAACTTGGGTGTGATAGTAACATATTTCCATTCGTATTATATTTAAATATAAACACATTTTGATTCCAAGCGACGTTTGTTTATGGTGAACAAACACCGCGCAAGTCTGTCTCTTCAGCAACGTAAAAAAAAGAAAATACAAATACTGAACAAACATGAGATGTACAAAAAGATAAGCAATAAACCGAATGCACTTCTAAACTGATCAAACAAAACTCAACAGATCGAGATCATTACAATGTGCTAAGCATTGAAAACAAGTATGTGCACAGTGACTTGGAATTTTTATACTGGGATAAGAAATCTATTGTAAATCTAAATGTTAGATATGTAATAAATTAACTGCGACAAGCTGATAAGTGCATAGAGCAACAACTAACCACACATACCAATTATGTTATTCTTATCATGCTATCTGTCTGAAACATTTAACAATAACAATAAAAGTACCGATTTTAGAGTTAACCCTATTTTCCTGTCACACATTTGAAAACAGAAAATAAAAAAGGCACTAAGAACCAAAAAAAAAAAATATATGAAAAAAGTGAGTATGCAGAAGTGATCTATGTATTATATAGAACAATTCTGCATATTTACTTTTTTTTTGTTGTTCTAATAAGTGCCTTTTTATTCCATATTCATTTGGCTTCTGATTATATTATATTTAGATACCGCTATTATCTATATTGCTACCTGTGTGGTCGAGAGGTTACAGGTTCGAATCCCAGTACGGACAGTTTTATAAATTGATTTTTCAATAGATTTATGTTTTCTGTTCGAAGGCATGGATGTATGTGATGTCTTGAACTCCCCTCTCCCACCCATCTTATCCTATGAACGGGGCGTATCGAGAGCGATTAGCTAACCACGAGTACTATCCTTCTATTCCTACTCTCTTTGGAAAAAGAGAGGTTGAGCAACTGAGTAACAAGCAGTTCTCATAGAAACACTTCCGTTGAGATAAACTCCATTAGGAGTCCATATGCTCCACATTGGGAGCTGACATAGTATTTTTTTTAAATGTATATATAAATATTTTAACCATGAAGTTCCTAGATTTTTAGATGTGATTAAATGAACTAAGAGAGTTGTTTCTGAAATTATTTAAGTACGAGATGAATGCATATTTTATAAAATAGAAAAAAATATTAAAAAATAATTATTTCACAGAGGGTGCGAAAAATTGAATATTTTAACAATCTCTGAACGGGGTTTTCGGTATCACTATCATTTAATAATGTAGATAAACTGGGTAGTAATAAACTATTAATAAAGTAGATCAAGGAACTCTTGAGTACAAATTTGTTTATCAATAGATGACTTAATACAAGTTATAAACGATACGCAAAGTCCAAAATCTATTCATATCCGTAATAAACAGTGCTCAACGGTCGCTCACTATGACTATATAAGTTGCTAAGGAACTGACTGACTAATCCACAGGCTCTAAACATTTTTCGTGTTGGCATCCTTTTTCTGTAATAATCCAATTAACCTTATGACCCACCCAACATTTCATACATTAGATATGAAACGACAGTTTAATTACGTTGAAGAAAACACGTTATATTAATCACTTTTAGGGTGTTGACAGTCAATATTGTGTAAAGGCATTATACTAAGAAAATCACAATATTCCTTTGTACTTAATTTACGCTTTAATTTGTCAAGATCAGGACCGGTTTTCATTAGTTACCTCTTTAAATTTATCACTATGTATTTGATGATTTTTTAAAATTACATGTTAGAGGTGTTAAACATTTTAATTTGTGTAATTTTAGAGTCACTTATTGATTATTTCTACTCTTATTTGTAAATTCTTTTAAATGCCAATTGTTCATTACACCTTTTCATTTAAATGTATTTTTGTATAAAAAGCACGGTTAAATTTTATTTCTTATCAGTTGACAATGCTCACCATGAGCGAAACCGGTATGTGTAATAATGTGTTTTTTATTAATACGTTCTGTTAATTTATTGTTGAACTAAAAACGATTTTCAATCGACAACTAACCATTAAATTGCAGAACGTCTCTATAAGTTTGCATTGCATTGTAAATTAAGCCACTTACGTAGGTTTAGTAGCTATGAAAGTCTATTTTTTTTTACTTTCGCGTATTTTAATTGTGGAAAATGGTCTTAAGATATTAGGGCTTACACAAAAACCGACTTTTGAAAAAACCTGGTTTTATCTGGTTTTCGAAGTTTTACAAAAAATGGATAATTCAATTAAAATACCGAGAAAAGGTTCAATTTTTTCGTTGCTTATTTATATACATACACAACAATAAATTATTTGGTGTTACTCTTCAGAAAATATGATTTAAGAAAACACAAAGCGTCCACTGATCGTTTTGTAACAAAATTTCCTTATATCGAAAATACCCTTCCGTTGGGTATATGTGGGGCATGATCTTTATGTCAGCAAATAAAAGATCCAAATTTTCTGTCCTTTTGTTTATAGACTCGTTTATGGAAATTCGGCACAACCGGTTACGAAGTTGAAAAACCGGTTTTCGAATGTCGCAAATTTAGCAAAAAAAAGCCGACAAGCCCTAATAGATAGATATGTATGCAGATTTTCTGAGCTTGCTGGTGCTGTTTGCATGCACAGGTGGTTTGCTGATTTGCGTAGCATTTTGCGAAGTTTTGCAGCTTGAATACAATATATCACTATTGTAGGATTACACCTCTAATGAATTGTGTATATATATATATATGTATGTGGTGCTTAGAGAATACCAAATAGTTTTTGATTCATTTACAAAGATAGAAGACCAGTAGACATTCGCATTTTGGGACCGAGCACAAATGGCAAGGAATTGTGTTCTATTGGCGTCATACGTCATTGTTTGTCATGATAGCAAAGCCAAATGTTACAAACAATGTACTATTTACGTTATGTCTATGGTCCTTTGAAATTATTTGTTTTTGTCTTCATCGTTAATATTATAGTATGTGATGTCTAAGAGTTCTCTCCCACCATTTCCGATCCATTGACAACTGGGGGTAGCGAGAGCGATTAGTTAGCCAATAGTCCTGTCATAGCCTTATCCTTATATCCCCACTAGGGTATCCAATCCCGGGATTGATTAATTTTCAATCCCATTCTCGATTTGGTATACTTTTTCCCGGATTATCTCCAAACCTCGTTTTTTTTTTTAGCTCACCGAGGAAGTTGAAATCCTCGATTAGCTATACTTTTTTCATAGCTTATCTCCAACGGTCGATTTTTTTGCAAAATCGAATCAGTTTTCGGGATTTGTTCAAGATGTCTCAATCCCAAAATCGCGACAATGTCAGTCCCGGGATTTCAGGATCAGAAAATTGGACGGGATACCGAATCCCGAGATTCGATATCCTAATCCCCACTACTTTTTTAGAAAAATAGAGGTTGAGCGACTCAGTAAAAAACAGATCTCGTAGAAGAACTTATGTTGAGATACGTCCATTAGGAGGCCGTATGCTCTACATTGGGAGCGGAGATGGATTTGAAAAAATATATAGTATGTACCTATCGTGTATCGAGTTGCTAGAGATGTACCATTTTAACTTGACTGTGGCAGAACTCAGAACTAAAATTGTCGCCCTAGGACGTGTTGACTATGGCAACGTTAATGATGCGATGGTGGCGCCCTCGCGGGCAGTCAAGTTACGCTGGTACATCTATAGCGACCCACATGTCGGGAATCCGAGCACCGAGACGAACAAAAACAGGCATCAAATGTTTTAATTCATACAATCTTCGGTGTGGGTGACTTTGGTTCATTCCGTCGCATAAAAAAATGAGGCAATGACTAATAGCAAAAAAAACCTGAAAGAAATCTTCCGCTTAACCTCTCTGATGCGTTAACATTTCCATCACTTTGTTTTAAATTCGTGCCACATTCGAGTGTCTAATATGAAAAGTGGTTTACGACAGTGTTTACCAATGGGCCTCATGGGATCATGGTGTTGTTATGCTCTCAGATATGAACGCGTACAAGGGACAATTTAATTCTGTAGCTATGCACATGTTGAGCTATATAGAATTAACGACATTTTATGTAAATTTTATTGGTGTGCAAAACTGAAAGCCATATGCTTCATATTAGAAGCGGACTTTTATCCTTCTGATTAGTTCATATTTAGGTAAGCAAAGTGCTCTATTTTTTTTTTTGTTGGTTTTGGAATATTGATTTGTGTGGTACTACAATTGGTTTTTCGAAAATAATTACCGGTTTATTTATTTGAAAACAAAAAAAACAGAAAACCGGTTAGTTGCTTTGGGCGGTTAATTGGATGCCCTAGTTGTAGAGGTCTGCACGGGCCGAAATTTTACAAAATTACCCGGTCCGAGCCCAAAAGACTCCGAGTCCAATACCACACTTGTTACCCGAAACCGACCCGAAGCCCAGAGTTATGATCCACATCCCGAAAAAAACTCGTTTTATACAAATTTACAACAGTTTACGATTTTCTATAGAACTGGTAATGTATTAATAAAAACACAATATTCCTTTGTACTTCATTCCACTTGTCCTGACATATTAAATAAAGTGGAATGAAGTACAAAGGAATATTGTGTTTTTATTAATATAATGCCTTTCCACCAAGTATTGACAGTGAACACCCTAAAAGTGAACTGGTAATGATTAAAATCATCATGGCTGATTTATGACACGAACATAGTTTGAAATAAATTCCTTATCCCGGCCCAAATTTCAATTGCGCATACCAGGCCGGGTAAGGGCCCGAGGACCAAGCCCGGGCCCATGCAGACCTCTACCTAGATTGGCAGTTTTGTTTTTGTCTTGTGACGTCGTGTTTTTGTAGAATTATTTTTAAGTTTGTGCCTGTATAATGAGAAACATGCAGAGTTTTTGTAGATTTAAAATATATAGTTCCATAGCTTACGCTTACTCATTTGACCAGCAGGTGGTATTCATAACTCATTTCGCGACCTGGATTGACGTGGTCATTTTTTGGAAAAGAGGCTTCAATTGGAAAGCAATAACCAATGAGCGTGCATACACTAGAGAGATTCTGATATCTGATTTTGATTATGTAAATTCGAGTAATAGCGGTACCGATGCAATATATGAAAGCTGCAACTAAAGGGTTACCAAAAATCATCCATTTTCATGTGCCACTTATACGGCAAGTATGACAATAGATTAAAATTTAAAGTCTGTGACTAACATGAACGCTATAATTATCAGGCCCTTCCCACACTGTAAACATATAAAAGAGTGACGAAACTAATTTTTTTAGCTCCGTTTTGTAATTTATATAATGCCATTGTAAATACATAAAATAATGTAAACGATAAGGTTTTACGACCCGTTAATTACATTTTTGCAGATTAAATTCCAAGCAAACATTGCACACCGTTGTTAGTCAATGCACTCGTTTTGGATTCAAATAATACCCTAACAAAATTTAACATTTAACAATGCTAAAATAATAAGTTATTCCAAGTTTACCTTTACCAAGGGCGGAGAACATTTATTGTTCATCCTACTATGCCACATTAATTAATAATCATTATTTAAGATTTCAACTGCAGGTGCTTGGTGGAATTTCAATATTAAATTTGAATCGTCCAAATTATCTACTAACTACCCGGGTTTTGACTTTTGGCATCTTCATGCGTTTAAGAGCATGGATGATCCAAGTTTGTCCATGCTGACGCTCAGTAAATGAATGTATCAAGTTTATACAATAAAAAAAATGTATCACTCATTTTAAAGCCATTGCTGGCGAAATGGATTAACCCATGGCAATGCCTACTACAGGGGTGGCGAACCTTTTAAGGTCCGCGTGCCAAAAATCCTCAAATATTATTTGTCGATTGTGTGGCGTGCCCAAGCAGTAAAAAAAATAACAAAGTAGAAAAAATAAAAAATGATTTTTTTTTCCGGATTTTATTTACACGCATAAAAATTACAATAGTTTCTTAAAAATAATGTCATGATCAATAAAAAATACACATCAGCTATTTATGAATGAGATTTTTGCAAATTAAATCAAAATTTAAAAAATTTTAACTTAAAAATTAAGTTTTTTGAACTTGGAAATCGTTCGCGTGCCATCCAAATCCTCGAACGTGCCACCTTGGACACTCGTGCCCTAGGTTCGCTATCCCTGGTCTGCTACATATTTGAATTGGGAGTAATTTCAAGAATTATATTATTTTTTAGAGTTAATCCATTTTGCCAGCAATGGTTTTAAACTTAGTGATAAATGGATTTTGTTATCTAACCATGATACATTTATTTACTGAGCGTCAGTTCAAGTTCATCCGTGCATTTGAACGCCTGAAGATGCCGAAATCTTCACTACTCATACGTGTTGATCAAAATAACTCAAACGAGGGAAGTGTCCTTACAAAATAAAGTATAGATTACAAGAATCATCAGCACTCCTTAATCCTCGTCACGGACCATCGCAAACGGCACGCCATGAACCATGTCACATGAATACAACAATTTGTAATACACGGTTGAATCAGATATTGATTTCAACAAAATCATTCTTACCAAGTATAATATATTCAACAATGCGTTACTTAACAGTCGCAATTTCACGATTAATTGTAGGTCAATGTATGTCAAATATAAGCATTTTTTTTTTGGCAGTACTAAACTATTTTTTTAATTATTGTATACTGTCTCCAAAATTAAGAGGATCGATTTAAAATGCCACTTTTTGAAATGATGTACTCGTACAGGTACAGGTTGAATCGTTCAAATTATGTACATTCACACAGAATTTGTCACTAACGACCCGGGATTCGCTTTTCGGCATGTTCAGGCGTTCAAGTGCACTTATGAACTTGAACTGACGCTTAGCGAATGAATGTTTCGTGTTTATATAATAAATAAATGCACACATCACTTAGTTTAAAGCTATTGCTGGCGAAAAGGATAAGCCCATGGGAATGCCCACAGATTTGAGTAGTGAGCAGTTGTAAGAATTATATTTATTTTGTTTGCCGGAAAAGGTTTTATGATTATATTTATGTAGGGTATAAAAGCGGCGACCCAGGCATGTTTAATATTTCATTTAAAATCGGAAGACTGTTCAATCGCGCTCTGTTTATTTCTAGAATTTCCTTGAAAAAGATGATGCATTTATTTCTTATATAAAAACATTCATTTGCTAAGCGTCCGTTCAGGTTCATCCGTGCACTTGAACGCCTGAAAATGCCGAAAGGCGAAACCCGGGTCGTTAGTGACTAAATCTGTGTGAATGTACATAATTTGAAAGATTCAAACTCCCAATTATACGCCAATTACGTATTGAAAGATCAATCCAGTTTGTCAACCGTTTGATTGTCACATTTTTGGAAGAATTGGTTGTTAATTATATGAATCAAGCCCGAGTGGACTTGTGGGTGGTCACCCAATTCGACTACATATCCTGTATAGTCCTGCGGCACCCAAAGGTACGTACACTGCGATTAATTAATTAATTTTTAATTGTTTCTGCCTTGACATAGTGATATACGAGTTATGCTCGTGTGTATTAATTGCGCCACCGGAGAATTAATTATTCAATTACGTAATTACTTCTGGAACAGGCAATTAGTTTTCATTTTCTTCGGGACCAACAAATGTTTTCCAGCAGAGGAGTTCAGTGTATTATGCGAGATCCCAAAAAGGTTCGACAGGTTATGGTTTTAACCACTCTAAAGCTGACGACCCACCGGTGTGTCGCATACCTACTAACCACACACGCCAGTGTGTTGTCATTATTACGACGTCAATAAATATTTTTTAGAGGGTCCGACATCTCTTAAGCACTCACAAAATGAATATTAAGTTTTCCTTTATTAGTTTTTAGGAAATTGCTAGCTTACAGGACAAAAAACGTTATTTTTTTCTAGCTGTTAACGGGTTAAAACAACTTAAGTTGTAAACACTGAGCAGTGACGTAGCTAAAATAGGGTCTTAACTCTGAAAATCGTCCAATTAATAAGCTTTTATTTTGAGAAGTTCAATAGGCAATTGAGTCTCAAGGGATAAGCGGCCCAAGCCCAAAATCAGAGTTTTGAGCAAATTCAATTTAAAGTAAGCATGTTTGACTAACTAACATGGAAAATGTCAAACGTTTTTTTTCGAGAATTCAAAAAAGGGAACATTTTGTTTTGGGTCGATTAAATATAAAACTAATGCTGAGCGATTTTTCAAATTGTGTTGATAAAAGAAATACTTAAAATTCTTTATTACTATAAATTGTTTTAATAAAAAAACAACTGTCTATTACTATAAAGCCTTAGACGTTCAAAATAATTCTCAATTAGTATGCTGTAAGTAACCCCACTGATATTGAGGAGATATTGAATACTTTTTTGACACATGTGAGCAATTGAATAAAATGTTCATTCATTTCAGCCACCACTGCAGGTTTTAAAACCATGGCAAGTAAAATAGTATTTCATTGAGAAATTATAAAAAATAATGACAGAAAAAATCGATGGATTTCGTATATATCAATGCACATTGTGCATCTTGCACTACAGAGTCAATTAAAGTTATATTGAAGCAAGAATCTGCAAGCTCGACAATTATTGAAGATACTTTATTATACAACCAAAGTCAAGACACGGCGGGAAAATTGTTATTTTTTATTAATTATTTGTTCAACAATAAATTCTTATAAAATATACAAAATCATACAGCAAGTGTCTGCGTTGAGGCTCTTTCTAAATTCTAAACGCATCTCGAATACAAATACAAATTTGATTGAACGTCGAATAAAAAAAACATTCAAATAGGAAATACTATCTTTGTCCTACATTTATTCCATTCTTATAACTAATGACGAGATGGGAAAAAATATTGTATGGTGATACAGAAAATATCAACGAAAGTGGCTACTTGACAATCACTACCCGAGAGCGTGTTAACGAATGGTTCTCAACTTTTTACGAGTTGCGTTCCATCTGTCAGGAAGGTTTCGACTGATAGATTATTTATCTACGAGTAACGACCACGCTTGGCATAAATGATCCCACTTCAGACGTGTCAAAATAATAATTTCACACGTGTGCGGGTGGCATATAGCTTTATCTAAGTTTAGATAATGATAATGATAATTAGTAGTATTTTTTTTTATTCAATCTTCATTATCTGAAGATATCTGCTGTCTCGATTGATAAGCCCTAATCTAAGTCTTATTAAATATTAATCTATCATAAATCAGAAAAACGGTCGTAAAAAAATTAAAAAAAACTTGGGCACGTCACTGGTAATGATAATACAATCGAAAAATAAATCAATTTAATTATTCAAAAGATAACATATTTAAAAACCATAAATCTACTATCATAAGCTGTAAGCAGTATGTCTCCCTTTACGAGTTTTTTTCCTTATTGAGTGATTCAAAAACATGCAAAATACACTTGGGTCTCGTATAACACGGTTGTATAAATTGTGGCATATTTTTCATACAGCACGCTTTATATAACACGGTTTCAATTAAAAAATAATAATAACAATTAAAATGTTTGATTTGCACGTCCGTGTAATGTGTCATGACAAATCTTACTGAGCATGTCAAGCCTTGTCAATTTCGTTCGTGGCCAGAAGTAGTCTCTGGAGAAAATGTTTTATCACCAATAGAAGATGAATACCAATAAGGACAATAAACATTTGTCGTGCTAAAGGCTAAAACCACAAGAAAACCAGAGTCATTCGATGATGATGAAAACTTACAACCGATCTCGAAAAAGAGTAAAACATGTAGAATTCTAAATGATAGCGATGATGAATGAATGCTATTAAAATTTCTTTCGATATATATGTGAATGTATATTTGTTTATTAAAAAAAAATAAAGTACATATTTATATAAACAATCTTCGATATTTTTTTTGGAACACAACCCCTAATTATGTATGAACTTCAAACCTTGTATAACACGGATTTGTATTACACGACGTTTTTGTGGAAACATATAACCGTGTTATACGAGGCCCAAGTGTATTGATATTTTTAACACTTCCCATACGATGCTAAAAAATACTACCGATATGTTTCGCTCGTCCTTAACATATCGGAAGTATTTTTTAGCGCCGTAGGGGCAGTGTTAAAAACATTCACATGACATTCGTTATATTAACGATTCTAATAAGCAGGTAGAGCGTTGAAAGATATTGATGAATCAGTGCTGTCGCGTTGTTGAAACCCTATCTACTACGACTCACGACTAATCACATGTGTAATTAATAACATATGGGCGTATCTTGGCACACATTAAAATTATTTTCATCGATCCTTGTCCTCAAAGATATAGATTTCAGTAAAACTGCGAAACTGTAGATACGCCCGTATGTTATTAAGTGTGCATTATATTTGAACAATTTGGAGAGCCGACTGATTTTTATTAGTCTTTGTACGAGTAGCTCATTTCCAAAATTCACCTTGTCCATGAAAACATAGTTATATTTTAATGTAAAGATTCCATACATATTTTTTGTGAGCATCTCCAAATAAAAGATAATGGACATAATGAATTTTGGAAATCGGCGATTCATATCATATACCACTGCAAAGATTTTTTTTAAAAAATCCTCCTAATGAAGGTATCTCTACAGAAGTTTTTCTGCGAGAACTGTTTGTTACTCAGTCGCTCAACCTCACTTTTTTTGAAAGTGAGTAGTAGGGAAAGAAGGATGGACAGGATGGAACAGGACTAGTGGTTGACTAATCGCTATTGCTACACCCAGTTATTAAAGCATCAGAAGGATGGGAGGAAAGGAAATAATGTGAATTGACATCACAAAAACACCCAGTCTTCGATCACAACTATGAATTGAATAATTTTCAAATTCACTGTGATATGACCGGGAATCGAACCCAGATCTGCGTGATCGGTAGAGCAAACTCTAACCAACTGGGCCACAGCAGGCGACTGCTAATAATAGACATGTAAATACTATTGAAAGTTTTTTACCGTGACTATATAGAATAATTATATCTGTGAACTAAGATGAATCGAAAATTATCAAAGATTAATAAAACCGAGACGGCAAGCGAACATAACATAAAGTCACGAGTCACGAGTCACGACTCACAACTTGTGGGCTTAGTATCATGGAGGCCTAAATACAAAAACGCGTACTTTGAGTTAAGTTCGCTTTGGCAATGCCATTATTACCATATTTATTTATTGGTGAAACAAAGTTGTATCTCGTACTTATATCGTTTATAAAATACGGTATGGAATACTGACAAATGAAATTAAAACGTCAGAATCACAAAGGAAAATCACCGTTAGTGAACTTAGTTATGCGTTTGTAGATAAGCCCCATGTGATCATAAGCCCTCTAACTGCAATTTGTAGTTGGCAGTACTGCAAACCCTGTCTAGAAAGTTTGTTAAGAAAAATAACTTAACTGACCCGTGATAGTCAACGTTGTACCTGCTATCGCCCACTACGGATGTACAGCTAATTATTTTGCTCGAATCTCGACAAAAATGGGGTTGCAATGAAAATAGTTGGGAAACCGTGAACAAGCTCATCAGCATAATAACACTGTCGTGTGACAAAAATTAAAGTGAATCACAGCACTGCGTTCATATTACAGATACGTGCATAATAAGTATTTATAAATCAGATTACTAATTATTATAATGAATTCATTAGAGTGCTTAGTCATTAAAATAAATATTGTTTTGTATATTTTAATGAAATTCAAAGTAAACAATTTCCATGGACAATTATTCTACTGCCAGAGCAAGTACTACGTTACAAGTTCATTAATTATTCCTTAAGAATACATATATTTCCACTCTATATGTACAAGGGAAATGAGTCACCAAGCGCGAATCGAAAACGAGTCGATTGCCTTATTCGATTCGTATTACTGTGTAACGAAAACAAATGACTCACGTTTCATTTATATGTAGTTGGACTCGAATCGAGGATTTGAAATTCTTCTGTGAGCTAAAAAAAAAAAAAGGAGTTTTGGAGATAACCTACGGCATCTTGGTATGCCGCGGTACTAGTTCCATTCATCAGTGTGCCGTAAAAGAAAAAAGTTTGGCAGACACTGCAGTAGGACAACTTCTCTTTTTATGGAGAGAGTAAAGATGGGACTAGGGCAGATATAGTAGTTAGCGTATCTTTCTGGCTATTTTCCGACTTTAAACAACACAGACATCCCCCCTTCGACCACGAATCCATTCGAAACCGAGAACTCCGCATTAGAAAAGAGTGCGACATTGACCAGTCAGCGAAGGGTTCGGCCATTGATTTTTTATAACTTTCTTAGAAATTTGATCAATTCTCCAGTTTTTAGACACCGATAGATAGGTATATTAAATGGTATACAAGCAGAGGACATTACATAGGTTCCCAACCTTTTCGGGTGGCGATCCCTTTTTATAAAAGCCGACTAGCGATCCCCCAGAAATTTGAAATCGTCGATTTACTTTTTGCCCAGATTTTTTTTTTTGAACTCACTGGGGAATTTCAAATCCTCGATTTGCTATATTGTAAAAATTTAAAAAAAATTTCGACCCCCCAGGAAACCCTTCGCGACCCCCAGGTTGGGAACCCGTGTTCTATTATATTCAAAAATAATGTCCGCTGTGTTAGAAACGGCCAATCTTTATTTTTCATTTATTTTATTTTAAATAACAATTAATCTCAACCTTATACAGAACACAAAATCTGATACTATGTATGTTAATAGTAAAATTGAATGTAACATAACCTAGTAGGTCAGTGATGTCAAATAAGTGGCACGCGGAAAAAAATATTGATTTTAATCGATGCCAAAAGCATGTATTGTAACAGCTGGACATAAATTATTATATGTTACGATAGGGGTGTGCAAATTCGATTCTGGGCAAAGTTCCAAACGATCAATCTGTCCGTCGTTTGAATTCAATTCCCTTGTCTAACATTATTTGTGTAATGATAAAAATATTAATATGTTTACCTAATGAAGGTTAACGAATTTCAAAAAATGCTTATTTTCGGACGCCGATCAATTTTTATTTGTCATCCCTGTACTCTAGGTAAAGGTATGTATGTTAAAACAATAATATCGACTGTAGAAAGGCAAATGGATGTAACTCACAAAACTGTTTTTAAAAACAGTTTTTTTCTATAATCACAATGTACACAACTTAATACACGATCTATCAAATATTATAGATGGATGTAAAGCTGTGAATGCCGAATAAGTATCTAAATTTAGCTTTTGAGTTTGAAAAAAAGAGGTCTGTGAAAATCGCGACCGCGAAAAGGTTTTTATTAAAAATAAAAATCAAATTAATATTAGATTAAATCAATAAAAGCCAGTTTATAAGTATTCGTGCACTTGAAGGTTTTAATTTTACAATTTATATTTGGGCCCAAAATCATCAATAAGCTTTTGTATGTCTCCTGTAAAATTGCCTTTCCACAGTCGATATGTTATATATGACCAGAATTGATATCGTGATTTTTTATCCTTTTCATATGTATTATATAGTATGTAGTTGCAAGTCATTAATTTGACCTGCATTTACATTTTTCTATCTGATAACTTTACTTATAGGGATAGAAACAGAAGCGAGTTGAAAACATTATTTATAAAAATGTCCTGGAATAAATTTCATACGGTAATTTATTATTGAAATATTTTCTACTTCTGGCACAACAGCCGGGGGGCAACCTTGACCGCCTAAACTTGTCCGCGCATTTCGAATTAATATATCAAAACATTATATGAATTTCTCACCCATCACAGATTTGAAGCACAGCATATAAAATACACTTTTGAAAAAGTTAGAACTAAAATAGATATCAAAATAAACACTTCATCATTTTCTTTGGCAACAGTCCTCTATTGTTTTAGAAAAGCGCTTCCTGTAAAACAATTATAGAAGGATCAAGTGTGAATCGATTTTTTTTGTCAAATTATGGGGTCGAGCAAAATTAGAAACACTGATAAATATCAAACAGCGCAACTGTACATTTATTTTACAACCGAGAACTAAACTGCTACGTTTTTAGTGTAGAATTTTGACGAAACAAAACACCATTAACTACCTCATTTTTACTCCAGTTTCGCTAACAATCTACGCATAAAACTTTGTAGTTCTAAGGTCGCGATTTGTTTTTAATTGACACTTACCTATTAGATATTTTATAAAACTAACTATAAAGTAGAGGTCTGCACGGGCCCGGCCCGGCCCGCGGGTCGGGTTCGGGCGGGTAAGCGCAATTGAGATTCGACTCGGGCCGGGCCCAGGTAAGGAATTTATTTCTTTTGAAAAATATTTCACACTCATAAGTCAGTCATGATGATTTTAATTTTAACCAGTTCTATAGAGAATCGTTAATTGTTGTAAATTTATAAAAAAAAACGGATTTTTTTCGGGCTAAGGAGTATAAATCTGGGCTTCGGGTCGGGTTCGGGTAACAAGTGTGGTATTATACTCGGGCACGGGCCGGGTTGGGCCTAGATCTTTCGGGCTCGGACCGGGTAATTTTGTAAAATTTCGGCCCGTGCAGACCTCTACTATAAAGTCTAGCTATAACCAGCTAGACTTTATATTATAGTAATATATATTTAAAAAAAAAACTCGTTAACTATACTTGCAAATGATATATATAGAAATAAACATAAAAATGCAGACATTTCGATCGCAAAAATAGAAAACTTACCACATGGCATGTGCGACTTCCATATGGTGAGCGAGTACATTTTTTTTTAATTAAAATTTTACGCAAATGAAAAATGTTTTTAAATTCAGTCTCGAATAAAATTGCGCGGTTTGATATGCCGCATTCAAATGGTTACGCCCGTGTTTTAGTTTACTATGTTGTTTCAGTCGAACACGTCAATTAATTCTCCATTTAAAAAACGATATTTTTTCTCGAGCTATAAGTAATTGCAAATATGTACGAAAAGACGCTGCGCATGGAGATACAATACAATACAATCAACTCTTCAGTGATTACTTTGTCTACGAATGTTTTTAAAATTATGTATGCAATAAGCCCCCTCCTATAAAGAAGTTCCCTATAACATATGCGGCAGTCCCCGTATAGTGACCCCCCTATAACGTAGTTTTTTTTACAAAATACTAAATTTTCAAAGCAAAATTAGAATTTTCATAAATATATTATATATGTACTTTCTTATAGCGTATGCGACAGTCCTCCGTATAGTGACCTTCCTATAACGTAGTTTTTTTTTAACAAAATACTAAATTTTAAAAGTCAAATTAGAATTTTCAAAAATATATTATATTATATATGTACATTCATTGAAAATATATTTGTACATTAAAAATAACTGTTATGCTAACATAGGAGAAATGTTTGATTACATATTTCGTTAAATTCACAAAACACAATTGAAAAAACCTAGCCTCAAACTTTGTATGGGTCCTAGTCTCCTATAACGTAGTATTCATATAGCGTAGTCCCAATCTCAACGCTATGTGAGTTTCGACCGTAATTTATTTTTACTTGTCGCAAGGAACTCACTTCTCGAATTTTCCCCCATACCAACCTAACTCACACCGACGTCTGACATATAAAAAAAGTGCGTAAAAATAGAATGAAAAAAAATGACGCGAGTAAAAAAAAAATTTAGAACAGGCAGAGTTCTATTTTTAGAATACGAGAAAAGTGTCAAGAGAAGATAGACGTCCAAGACGAAACAAAAGAATAAATTGTAAACGAATTTTAGTAGTCTAGTATTTTTTTTTTGAATCTTTAAAAATGAAGAGCACGGCTTATTCATCAATTTTTATTATTTACATTAGTGCAACACCATTAATGTTTTCGGTCATACGTTCTATAATTGAATGAAGGACGAAGGAAGTCACAGTTTTTATAATCATAAGACACTCTTTCGTATTTTTTTTTATTTCAAAGATCGGAGAGATTTTCCATCTTGATTATTGAGACGATGAATATCACACGCACCTAAGTCACATATAACTTAACCACTTGAATACTAAGCGGACACAGGTGCCCGGAACATATGCAAGTGAACACGGATGTCAAAGACATTTAAAAAATCAAATAATTGGTATTATAATAGAATATAAGCAATATTTTGATGAATATATGTAGAGCTATCTATACTGAATCAATATAGGTTTTTAAAATATCGAATTCGAGTGTATATTAGGCAAAATTATTTTTCTCAAAAACACGCAGTATCTCTGGGACATATTAATGATTTATTTGCGCGGTATTCAAACGGTTAATTTTGGATGGCAAACATTTTCCGTTTTTATTTTAAATATACACAATCTCTTGATGATCAAGGTGTGTTCATTATCAATTCTAATTGGAAAGACGTTATATTAAAAAATAAAAATAATCTTGCGTATTTCACTGATTATACGTATATCTATTAAGGTCAGGACAGACTGCACGTCGTAAGCATTTTCAACAGTATTTTAAATGACTATACATGTATTATTATTAAAATAAATCAACAAAACATGGGATATATTTTCAAAAGTAAAAAAAATAACACAGATTATTAAAGTGGACTTGGCCATTTTTGATAGAATACACGTGGACTTAGTTTTATATGAAGATATTTTTTTCGAACTTGCTTCATTTTAACCAAGACGTGCGAATGAACAATACGTATTTTATCTTTAATTTTATCATCAGAATCACATAACAAACAAGTGAAGTCATCAACCATTGCACTCTGTCAAAACAAACAGTGGTAGCGTGACCAGGTTGTTCAAGATTTGTCTTAAACGGACTTAAGCAGGTGATTAACACTATGACTTGGACCACTTTTGAAAAGCACTTAAATGTACAACTAAATTTTCTTAACAAAACAATGGATTGTATTGTTCTGGGTAAATATAATCCTTTGCTTACAAAGATTCGATTGCAATATCTCCTTTGGTGATATGTATCGATTCATTTACGTTCTTGGACAGGGGTTCCCAACGGATATGTGCTAGTGGGCGTATTTGAGAATTAAAAAATAATAGTGGTCGAAATTTAGTTTAAAAAAAAAATAGCTGCGTTACATTAATTACAGGTAAGCCCCTGTTGATCGCAGGTAATGGGATTTGGACAAAGCCGCGATAAACGAGGAATACCTACGGTAGTAGTTATAATTAGTAATATTTGGAAAAAAAAACATATATGAAACAAAACGTTGTCAATAAACTAAGGATATTAATAACAAGATACATATATGATTGTTATAAAAAATAAATTTAACGTTCATAAGTGAGAGAGGAAATTGTCAAAAAAAAAATACTTTTTCGATTCGATTGCGTTTTTTCGTTAGTATGATGCTTTCTAATGGGCGCATGCAAAGGGTTAAGTAGCCCTGCTTTAAATAGATTAAATAGATTATTGTCCTTAAATTTTTAGGCATTGTCTTTATTGACGCGGCAACTCGAAAAAATGGCGAACCTATGGTACGCGTGCCCGAGGTGGCACGTTTGAGAATTTGGATGGGACGCGAACGATTTCCATTTAAAAAAATAAATATTTTTAAGCTTAAAATTTATATTAATAAATAATCTTTGAATTATTAATTTATTCCGTTTTATTAATTTTCAAATGTTGTTGTAATTGTAATTTTTAAGTTTGTAAATAAACATTTACTTTTTCTATTTTGTTATTTATTTTACTGCTTCGGCACGCCACACAATCAAGAAATAATATTTGAGGATTTTTGGCACGCGGACCAAAAAAAGTTTCGCCATCCCTGATATAGGGAATACTTATGAGTAATAACTATAATTTATACCATGTGTGTTGCTAACAAATAAAAACAATGACATATTTCTTTTATCAATAAAATGACCGCAATCAAGAATTCAACCCCTCTTACTCACTTCTGCTTTACACTTTAACCCCAATGTTTGTTTTACTTTTCCCGAGATTTACGCCGGAAATATTCAAGCTATGTATTTATACAGTAATGAAAAAAATTATCAGTGGACGCTTCTTTATCGTTTATTCAATTCGTCATTCTGCGTTTTGGGTCACGTGTTACTGCGTGTTCATACTAGTAAGAGATTAGTGCAAAATATATGTCTAACACTCAATTTATACCAGGGTTTCCCAATCTATGTTCCACGAACACCTATATAACTTGAAAACACCTTTTGCGATTTTTTTTCGATAACTAGTAAAGGTGATTCCAGGATCCAGAATCCATTTTCTGTGACCGCTAAGCCAGTGAGCTGAAGCTTAACTGATTAAAAAATGTAATTAATTTAATCAGTGACTCTGATTTGAAACAAAAAAAAAATCTTTAAATACCAATTCAATCAATACATAGAAAGTTTTTATAATATCTAATGTAGTTCCCCTTTGTTGACATTTTGCTAGTCTGTATATTTAAAAACGTTTTTAATACCTAACAGAATAGATATTTTCAATGGTGTAGTGGGGCCAGGTCGGCGACCTGGCAATTGAAAATGAGCCAGGGCGACGCCCTGCCACCTTTTTGACTTGTAACGTAATTTTCAAGTACATACATTATATTCAAAATACTTAAATTTTATGAACAGTATTTTGTAAATTTTAATTGCGCGTATTTATTTATTGATTTAATTGTTAAAACTTGTGTTTTTTTTTAACTTCGGACGGGTATAAAAAATAAAAAATAAATAGGAAAGAAAACAATGACAGACCCGGTACCTATTTATTTACCACTACACCACTGAATATTTTACATATCAAGAAAAATGAAAAAGGAGGGTGGCCGGTAAATTGCTCGAATGGAAAATGCTCGAATTACAAATTATTCGAATTGTTTTTCACGACTTTTTCTACGAATTTCATTTTTATCTTGTGCGACACTTGTTTAGAGAGTGAAATATAAAAATAATTTTCGTAAGTATTTATTTTAACCGTGTTCGCTCCAAATGCGGAACATATGATCTTTTAATGGAGTTTATCTCAACAGAAGTGTTTCTACGAGAACTGCTTATTAATTAGTTACTTAAACTGTTTCTATATATTTCCAGAACACATAGAAGACTAGAGCTAAGACAGAACAAACGGACAAAATAAACGGAAACAAATTGATTATCTTGTTATTCGAGCAATTTCCATTCGAGCAATTTACCGGGAACCAAAAAGGAGATATTTTGGTACAGCGAATTTTTTAAATTTTACGAAAATTATGCGATACATCAAAGGGGAATAATAACTGTGCATTTATTCAAAACGATTTCGGCGGGTTACTTAATTTTATTTCGCGAATAGAAGAATTCGTGTATATGGCCAATAAACATGTCGCCGGCGCTTTGTGGGTGACATTGCTGTCGTCTCCCAAGCATATCAAAATGACCCCCAGGATTAGGAATAGCAATTCCGGACGAATATGTTAACCGGTTTTTCGAAATACATATCATATTAAATAACTGGATTATGTTTTTAAAAATATGATAAAAATGAGCAGAAAGCAAGCGGTCAATCGGTTAAGATTTTGCATACGAAATACTGATAATTAAAAAAGATCTATATCATAAAAGAATACAACTTTTAACATATGTATTATATGCTTAAATTTGGGGTTTCTTTGAACTAAAGCTACTGTGTTATGTTGATAACAGCCAGTTATGATTACATCGTAACAATATATCATTTAAAAATAACAGAAAACTAAAAATAGTTTCCGAATGTATATTTATTTTTTTCAAAATTAAAATGAATTTAATTTTCAACAATATTCGAATGAGTCGAATTTTCCAATAGTAGCCTCAATTAAAACGATATTAAAAATGACTAGTTCAACAGTGTTAGAATCTGTCAAACATGTTTGGTTCAGATTGTCGTTGTTTTCATAACGTTAGACCAGTGTCTGCCAAACTGCCGCAAGAAGTCTCAGGTGTGCCGCGGTGGAAGAAGCCTTAATGTTTTTGATTTAAAATAGTGACTATTCATTTAAATTGTCTTCAATTTTGAATAAACTGAACATCTACACATTTAAACAAATATTTGTCACGTTCATAAATAGTAGTCAACACAACTCATTTTCTTTTGTAAATGTACATTTCCTTTTTCAAAGTATTTTTATTTGGTGTGCCGCGGTACTAGTCCAATTCACCAGTGTGCCGTGAAGCTAAAAAGTTTGGCAGACACTGCGTTAGACGAACAGTCATTAAAAAAATGTACAATTGCAAATGTTTGCGTTAAATTAAGATTAGACGGAACAATTTGTTATTTCCATCATCAATGTAAATACTATTTGTAGTTTCGTTAATTTCAAATTATTAGTATTTTCCTTATACCAGGATACCGGTTTAATTACTGATTGCGATTCCTACCAAGGAATCACTAGTTAATCGAGATTGTTTTAATTCTATGGTATCGCGATAAACACGATAAGAAATTTCGTATGTTTTTCATAATCCGCGATCTTGAAAATAGTGCGACCGAGAATTGAATCCGGAACCTTCTTACGCTGCGCTATATTGCATTAGATGCCGATGAGTAAAGCATGCAAGTGCTGTACCGGTTGTCCTTACAGCAGCATACAACGCACTCATTCACACGTGTAACAATTGGGCGATTTATATCAAATGTGACTGCATTTAAAAAAAAATCTAACTACTTTGAGACATCACCTTAGACGAGAATAATAAAACGAATCGGGTGGTCGTGCCAAAACGGCGGATTGCAACATGCGTCTCAGAAATATTTACAAAGTCATCAATGGTTTATAGTTATATTAATAAATTATAAACA
Source organism: Himalopsyche anomala (assembly GCA_031772345.1). Classification (NCBI taxonomy): domain Eukaryota; kingdom Metazoa; phylum Arthropoda; class Insecta; order Trichoptera; family Rhyacophilidae; genus Himalopsyche; species Himalopsyche anomala. The sequence goes on from CM062825.1 coordinate 967,021, forward strand.
TGTTAGCTTTAAGAGCGTCATACACACCAACACGCTGATGTGCACTTTAATATAATACTAGCTGTAAGCCCGTTGACCACAACGGGGGGTTTTGTTTCATTTTTAAGTAGTCAGAAAATTTACTGGCGTGAAAAATAAATTACAAACCTATTTATTGAATAAGCCAGAAATTCTAAAAGTAAAAGCAATATATCTCGGGGCATATATCGACAGCCCTGCAGTATTTAAATTGTAAATAATTTAATTTTTGGAATAATGTTTAAGTTTGCTAACAACTATTTTTCGTAGTAGCAGAAATAGACCTCGTAAATTACTTCATTTTTGGAATAATGTTTAAGTTTGCTAACAATTATTTTTCGTAGTAGCAGAAATTTCGTAATTATTTATTTTTTGGAATAATGTCGAAGAAAATTAGAAGAAATATAAATATGAATTGACTACTACTACCAATAGTATTTACGGGTAGCCTCTTTCATCAAATACAGTCGAACTCGGTTATTACGATCACGGAAATAGCAAGATCTCAGAAGTAATGAGGAAACATTCGTTTATGGTTTTCTCCATACATTTATTCACACTTATAACGAGCTACTTCTCGGGCATACCGAACAAATATATCGTCATTGAGAATGAAAACAATGAAACAAGCATCAATTTTAAATTTTATAAGAAAAGTGGATTGAAAGAAAAATGTAATACGTACGTAACGAGTGTGTAAATAAATTCTATTTGTGTATTTTTGATACTTCATGATGGGTATGTTTGTAAGCATTTTAAAATACATATTCTCCGATACAACGAGTAATGCTTTTAACGGTCAAATTCAGTCGGTCCTATCATCCTCGTAATAACCAAGTTCGACTGTATAATGATTTAAAATCGACACTCCCTACGTATAGTCCTGCATCTGCAAAAATTACATTTTACAGGAGAGCGTCTAAAAGATTTAACACGCACTAATCCGCAAGTAATTTTATTTAAAGCATATTATATTAAACGGCACAGAATACAGATGAGAGATCAGAGATTTGCCTCTATAATAGTGTTGTTTTTTAAAAAATATAGTGTCTACATATAATAGGCAATACACAAATGAAGTTTCGCCCTTGTCACCCTAATCGCCCGATGTAATATCCACCTAAAACGTGCATTACTAAAATAGTATACTACGAGACGTAGACCTTCGCGAGACACAAGAACAAGTGCACACGCTTGATAAACTGACAAGGTGAATTAATTATTAATATACTCGCATTGCCGATTCACAAGCTTAACATTTTGATGAACGCATTAAGCATATAGTACATTTTTCTGTAGTATGGCGATATCGGTAGGCAAATTACCTTAGATTATGAACATAATAAACATTCAACACTTTTTGTTTGTATAAATTATTGTTTAGCCCAAATTTTCCGAAGGAGTCATCTTCAGGAGAAAATTGAACATGTTATACCGACTGGGATTTCGAAACGGGTATTAATTACCGGTATCATTCGATATTTAGAAGGAAATGAGGATTTCGGGGTTTTCGGGGAATTATTTGCAACAACGCTTTGAAAGTCTTAGTATTTTTTTCGACATTTATTCAACGATGTCTCTGAATTATCCGAAGAGAAATTACCCAAAGGTCTTTTTTCTAACGAAAAATACACTAATTCATAAGCAGCAATATTCCATAGATTAGTTAAAGACTAATCATCTAAATCATTTTCCGACACGGATTTAGAAATTTATTTCTGTACCTGAGAGAGCCAACTTGTTCTATCTCGAAAAATTGCATTATGCATAAAAATACATGTGTTTTCGTGTGTGTTCATTACTACAATAACTCCTTCAAAAAAAAAATATTTAGATTAAGCATTTTCTGAGAAATATTTACAATTTTTTTTTCTTCTAAAAAAATAGGTTGGTTTAAGACTTCCGACACCGTTTTAATTTTCGACTATGTATAGTTTTTATTTTTGGTAAAGATTAAGAAATTTCCTACACGGATTTGAAGTTTATTTAATATTTTGTCAAAGCTTAGTTCACCCTTTCACTGGATTGAATTGCAACGTTGGTAGTAGGGATTCTGTGTTGAGACGTCCCGGGACTGTGATTTATAATGTGCTAATAAATTTTACATTTTAATTTTGAAAAAAAAAACAATTCCTGTGGTTAAGAAACCTTCAAAAGGACTGATGTATATTGAATGAAAGCAGGTATAAGAGGGGAGCTCCAAGAAAAACGGAGACGGCATAGTCGGGACGTGACACTTACTCGGGGTTTTAACAAAATTAAAGATGCATATATAAAAGGGATCTGATTTATAATTTCGTAGAAGTTTTAAATACAATGTGTTTATATACTGTAATATAACTGTAGCAAAAGCAAATTACAAAATATTAAAATTAAATGTTTATACCTGATGTTGTTTTATGTACAAATGTTTTTTCACCATTTCACAAAGGTATCAATGTCCCAATACGACAAAAAAAGGTCTAAAAGCTGTATTGTGAAGTTACTATCATAAATTTACTCCTGACGGCGGCTTCATTGATATTTTTCATTACATTAAATTATTAGTAAAACTTAACCGTAAGCATTGCACACATCCACTACATAAGAAAAATAATAATTATTAAACATTGTATGTAATACATAAATACATATATACATGCAAATATTTAATTTTAGTAAAATTATAATGTTATTAAAGGGGAAATAAAAGTCTCGAGAACCGGGATGTCCAGGGACTTTAACTTAATCACGCCTCGAGTCCCGGGACTTTGAAAACCCCGAGACTTCAGAATCCCTAGTTGGTAGGCGGTGAGGAAATTTTAACATAAAAAATATGCATAAGTGGGGATAGGTAAAAAAGGGTGACGACGCTGGTTTACATCATCACACGGGAAGCGACTAGACCTCAACGTCAACACATGATCTGTGTGGGTGAGATCACATCTTTCAATTCGGCTGGAACTTTTTCTTAATTTTTTCTTGAGTTTACCACAAGTGATGTAAATTTACAGATACTTTACGTGTTTGTTATTGCTGGCACGCAGAATATTTTTCTTCTTCATAATGCTTAGAATTTGATTACGCAAATATACGTAGAATGGTTTACACTCATTCAGTGTATAAATTATATTGACGTCTATAAATAAAATTATTTCACGTAACAACACAGAAACTTTGGCTGCGTTTGTATGTCTTCCAAAAACGTTCGGAAGATTAACTATGGGGCATTAGCGGAGAACCTCTTAATGTTGAAAGACCGCGTTCATTTATTTGTATCCCAATATGCTGCAATTAACCGTTTGAATACCGCGCAAATAAATCATTAATATGTCCCAGAGATACTGCGTGTTTTTGAGAAAAATAATTTTGCCTAATACACACTCGAATTCGATATTTTAAAAACCTATATTGTCTCAGTATAGATAGCACTACACAAATTCATCAAAATATTGCTTATATTCTATTAGAATACCAAGTATTTGATTTTTTAAATGTCTTGGACATCCGTGTTCGCTTGCATATTTTCCGGACACCTGTGTCCCGCTTGGTATTCAAGTGGTTAACCATTTGAGTGCTGATGATTTTTTCAAAATATTATTCAAATTTGCTGATCAAAATGAAAAAAAACGGTGGTTTTTTTTAAATATTTTATACTGTCCATAGTTTTCAACATTTTTTATTAAAATTCCACACACATTTACATTTTTAATGTATTATTGAAAATTAATAAACATTTATAAGATATTCTTGCAAATAAATGCATAAACACCTTTGTAACTAACAATAATTATTTAGTAAACACTAACTTTGAATATAAATTTTACAGTTGTTTCAAACAAAAACAAAAAAAAAAAGATTCTCTATTTATTGTCTCATACATATATTTACTTATTATATAGGAATAGAAAAGAAAAAAAACTTAAAATTTAAAAATAAATTATACAACAAATTCTGGGCCAAAAATATAGAATAAATAAATTATGTTTATGGACAAACGACAGAAATAATAATCAAAAATGCATACGTAAACGGTAACTTAGTACTTTCTACGGCGAAACACACTAAAATTAACCGCCAACCGTTTGACAGTTCGGGGCTATGTGTCAAAATTTACGCGGGAATTTGAGAGGCGCGATCGCGCTCGCCGCACTTTTGGCCCAAACACCAAAGAGCGCGATCGCGCTCCTCAGCACTCAGATGGTTAAGATCACTCAATTTACATGTAACCTCTGTTTTGTGGACGATACCTTTTGGACATGAATTCGCGTTCAGCGGAGGATTTGAAAGAAAAAAAATAACTTTTTAATAAACACTTTATTGGTGTGTTATTTTTTCGCGTTTCTTTAGAATTTCACTAAAATATTTGTAATGTCTACATTCGATATCGCAATTATTTATTTTTTACTCATATAATAATTTATAACTGTATAATACTTATTTAGTACTCGGACAGCTAATATATTTTTTTAAATTGAAATAAATCGAAGTATTTTTTTTTTACAAAATTGGACCGAATATTTTAGTATGTATACGTTTATTTGAAATAACTGAGAAATAAATTTAATATTTGCTTAGATTAAGCCTTCATTTACTTACTTAGAAGGAAGGAATGATCCGTGTACCGCCGATACCGCACAGGTGATTTCAAAACGTAATTTTACGTGACCCGCATATAAAGTGTTACTAAAAAAATAACGTACATGAAACAAAAATAAAATACAATAGCTTTGCAAAATTAAATCTAGATGACCCTGTTTGGCCTGCCTTGTGTAAAATTTGACGATAATCGTCAAATAATTCGAAACACCTTCCACTCATTTTGAGAATTCCTGGAACGTGTTAGGCACCAAGTCTAAGAAAATGATTTTTTTAAATTAAAAATTGAGGGTTATATGTACTTTTAAATGCAACATGTTGTAATATAATAAAAACAATTAACTGATAAAATTTGGATTCAGACATAAGTTAGACTACAGTCTCATTATGCTTAGCTAATCCAGATGTATGTGAAATGAGACAGCGGTGGGCTGCCAAAATGTTAACAAAGGGCTCGGTTAACCTGAGAGATATTCGCGGTGTTTCAGACAAAGGATAGATTTTTTTATCTATAGGATTATTCGCAAATTATGAAATCAGTTGAATATTTCTTAATATGCTTATATTATGTAAAAATATACTGCTATATATTTAAAAAAAACTCATAATGTCTTTTAGTATGCACCCGAAATAAAGTATTTTGTGAAAAAAAATTCAAACGCAACAGTCTTTTGTTTCATAATACATACGTGTAAACCATTTACAGCAATTACTGTTGATTTGAGAATATTTTTTATTTTAACAAGGGGCTCGCCGGCCTAAGTAAAAATGTAACAAGGGGCTCGCGCGACCCCCTCCAGCCTACCCCTAAAATGAGACCATGTATCATTTGTTATTGCACTTGTCCAGTGTGACCGAATCCGGTTTACAATAGTAAATAGAAAACTAATCGGCACAAAAAAATATGAAGCGATTTTCGTCGTTAAAAATAAAATTTAACCTTATTATTTGTATTTTTTAAAAATACAATTCGAATAATTACAATTTATTCAGAAATAGTTAACTAATGAGTGCATTTTTATCACGCTTCGTTTAACATGAATATTATTATTTAATTTTAATACAATATAATTATGACAACCGACATTTTTAGAAACGTGTAGTCAGTCATAAATTGGTAGCTAAATATAATTTTATTTTGCTGCTGTTCGTCATTGCTAGGTGTATTCGAAATTTAGATGGAAAGGAAGTTTCGGTGAATTATTTGATTTAGAAATTTATTTCTGTACCCGAGAGCGACTTGTCTTATCTGAAAAAAATGCATCATTTTGATTTTTTTTTGATAATTTTAGCACATATCTTTTTTGTATTTTACTCCAAAAAAATATTATTTTTACAGTTTGTGCCTTATTTGACATGCATTGTTATAAACAAGGACAGGAAATCTCAATGCGCCAATTATTTTGAAATTGAACAATCATAGGAGATACAACTATTCCAAGATGTGTCCGTACCATTGTCGTTAACCTTTGAGTTCATGGCGGGGTCATTCGCATTGCAAAATTCTACTTTTTTCAACCATTCGCTGAATACCAATACTATTTAGTTGATATTTATTGTAATCTTCAATGATTCCTCAATATTTTTATATATATTTTTACCATGTCCGCTCCCAATGTGGAGCATATAGACTCATAATGGAGTTTATCTAAGCAGAAGTATTTCTACGAAAACTGTTTGTTACTCAGTTGCTCAACCTCTCTTTTTCCAAAGAGAGTAGGAATAGAAGGCTAGGACAGGACAAGTGGTCAGCTAATCGCTCTCGATACGCTCCGTTTATAGCAGTGTCTGCCAAACTTTTTTTACTTTACGGCACACTGGTGAATGGGACTTGTACCGCGGCACACCAAATAAAAATACTTTAAAAAAGGAAATGTACATTTAAAAGAGAAAACGTGGGAAATGTAGAAAATGTGTCGCGTTGAACTATGTATGAACGTGGCAAATATTTGTTTGAATGTTGAATTTATTTAAAATTGAAAAAAGTTAAATAAATAAGCATTATTTAAAATAAACATTTTTAAGGCTTCTTTCACCGCGGCATACCTGAGACTTCTTGCGGCACACAGTTTGGCAGACACTGGTTTATAGGATAGGACGTGTAGGAGGGTGGAATTAAAGACATCATATACATCCATGCCTTCGAACAGAAATTTATAAATCGATTGAGATATCAATTAATAAAACTGTCCGTACTGGGATTCGAACCCGTGACATTCTTAACCAAAGCCAACGACGTTGACCACTCGACCCATACAGGCGGCAAATATCCTCAATAAATGCAATGCAAAAATTACGCAAATTTTTCTGGGGTCACTTTGTCCCCCCATCGCTCCTCGATCCTATTTTCGACGTTTTGGTCCTTAACCCTTTTAATACCCTCGAGGCGATATATCGGCTTTTCTAAATGGTACATATATTTTTATATACGTAACATAATTTAAGTTAAAATCAGAAGTGTCATAACATAGGGAACTTAACTTTCGACATCCAAGCCACTTACAGGTCCGAAGAAATGTAATACAGCCCCACAAAATGTTGTTTTTTTCCATAAAAAAAGTTGAAATCTAATTTTTTATTTCAATTTTTTAAAATGTAATTTTTGTTCCAAGATGCAATGACGCAGATAAAAATATAGTAACGGAAACACAATTGTAACCCCCCTCCGTAGTAAAATAGTAATTATAGAATAATAATATACATAATGCAAAAGTTATTACGGATTTTTTGATGTCTTTGATGGAGTGTCCCTTCCCAAATTCTCTGTATGTTTTCTAAATACAATACGTCGGGGCTGTAAATAAGTCTGTAATGTTGTTTCTCCATAAATATTTAAAAAAATACCAAAATATCTTTATTGTTAATACTTTTTCATGAATTTACAAAAATACTTAAAAAACAGATATTTCTCAGGGTATTTTTAGAGAATCTGTGAAAAACTACAGGATGTATTAAAAGGGTTAAGCGTTAAGACGTTTCTAGAGAAACACTACGTCTGTACAATGTGCGGGTTTACCAGTCGATTTGTTAAAAATATCTTCTCAATCTGTTATCTATTTGTTTACTATTTATGAAATATATTTACACATTAATTATAACCAACGTATATAGTTTTTTATGGTTTCATTCAATAGCGCGCATACAAGGTTGTTTATCGATATTATGATTTATAATATTGACGCATGTGTGTGTTTTTTTATAACCTCACTTCAATTTGACCTACGGACTTTATAAACACGCCTCATGGAATTAGCCGCCGCAAATCAAACATGGCAATCTCCAATATAGTATTTAACATCGTGTAAAAAAATATTCATAAAGTCACGCAAATCGGTTGTGCTGTCACCACCACCAGTGGCGTAGCCAGGATTCTGTCAGGACATCACAGACATCACGACCTCAAATTAAAATATAAAAAAAATCTCAATTTTAAATTGACGTTACCGGTAAACGAAAACAGACCCGTCTGATCGGTAAAGCAAGCTCTAACCAACTAGAGCAGTGGTTCTTAGTCTTTTGAATTGTTGAATCTGAAAACAAGTTCTCGCACTCCCTTGGAAATTTATTCCGATTTTTTAAATTTCGGAAATTAAATTTACTGCAAGATATTTGTTTTATTGAAAATTATATACATACAAACATACATTTATTTACACACAAAAAAAATCTCAAATTTGAATGACTAGGTTGTTTTGTAATACAATACATATAGTTTTTTTTTTATAACATGTCAAAATAGAAACTTCTCCCGCACCCCAGGTTAAGAACCACTGAATTAGTGTCTAGTTACTATACCAGGGGTGGGGAACCTTTCTAAAGGCCACATTCATTTATCTCATTCAACATAAGGCCGCAGTAAAGAAAATATTGACACCACCCCCTATTTTCCGACTGTCGAACATATAATGGGTTGATTACGCACTTTTTCCAAACACTTGCGTATAACTTTTTGATCGAAGTGAATGTTTTGATCAAGTCAAAAGGCCGCATCAAAGTAGCCAAGAGGCCGCAGGTTCCTCTCCACTGTACTATACCACAAGGGGCGTCAAAGATTGTGCAAAAATAATGGCAAAGTTTGATTCACGGCGACCCAAACGGTTTTGTAACAGAATAATAATAATTTGAAATCGGTATGTTTGCGAAAAAAGAAAAGCGATAATTATTTCAAAAATGTATACCTGATTTCAAAATTTAATTTAAATAATAAATAATTACAGGTATGTATGGATAACGGAAAGATGAGTAATAATTCTTAGAAGCGTGATTATAGTATAATATTATTTTGTATGAATATTACTCAACGAGGTTCTTGGGAGTTTCGCAAGGCTGTCCACTTGCCACGTTACTTAAAGTGAATACATTTTTTTTTTAAATATTTATAAGATATTCATAATATGGTAATTTTAAAAGATATATAAGAGCACAAACTTTGTGACATGAATGTTATTCATCAAACCTATAGCGACAAATACCAAAGCCCCCCCTATAACAAAGACTGTTATGGGAATATCCATTAACACTTAATAGGCGGGAAACGACAAAAGCCGTTTTTAGCGTATTGTCGGTAGAATACGGATCACGGCATAATACTTTTTTTTTTTATATCGTCGCTTGTTTGCGGGACACATAATATCACGGGTTTGTTTGTCGGCGTTAAATAAAATGCCGCAACTAATTAACATTAGTCCTAATTCTTTGCTAGAAAGGGTGACACATGTGTCTCGAATATTTACGCTGTAATTTTTACGACATTAGATTTTACACTTCCAGTGGTAGTAAAGTTGTAGGGATGGCGATTATATATTATAATTATTTATATAATTATAAAATATTGATAAATATGCTATTTTATTATTTAGAATGTTTTGAATATTTAATATTTATAACATGCGGAGTGCTATCTACTAAATTGATAACAAGTTTTATATTCAGCTTAGAAACATAGTGAAATTATGATGTTATCGAAATGTCCTAATTTTATTTTTAATGATTAAATGTCACGTATGATTTTTTTTAAAATTTCAATCGAAAATATCGTTTGGTTTAGAAGTTGTGTTGATTTTAAGAATGTAATATATTTGTGCGCTAATCACTAAAAAACGCCCGCTACAGGCTTGAGTTTATTTTTGAAGCGCCCGACTAAGAAGTGTTAAGATTGGAATATGTATGTATACATAATATTTTGTAAGTAATCACTGTCAAATACATACTTAATAGAAAGACATTATATTAAAAAAATTAAACACCTTTTGTACTAAATCCAAATTTATTTAATATGATCAGGACCGGTTTCACTCATCGTGAGCATATTTACAACTGATAATAATATATATTAATAAAAAGGTATTTATACTCAATAATTATAGATTTATTTTAAAAGATATGTAAATATTACTTTACCGAATTTACAGACATCAAAATATAATACATTACGAGTTAATTAAGTAACCAAAATATATGACAATATTTCATTAACAATAATTTTCATATTTTACGTTAATACAATTAGTTACAGAAAGAAAGATACATTAAGATACAAATGAGGAATATAAAAATAAATTTAACAAACTTTCAACAGGTATATTTTTAGGCCTCAAATACATATTACTGTTTAGCTAGCTCCCTCTATAATAAAAACAAACAGTATTTAATTTTCAGCATTACTGCAAAATTATCGATAGATTACCAAGTTTAAGATGCAAATGAACACTAACAGGCAATAAATACAACCAAGCAAAATTCGACACGTCTAGGTAATAAGTCATAAATGGTGTCAAGTAATATTACACACAGCGTATTCAGGTGATGAATTAAGCTTTTTATTACATTATTTTTATCATAAGTTACACATCTTTACTGCTTAAGTGGGTCTTAATAACTCCATTATCTCACGCGGTTCTAATGATGTAAGAAATTCCATAAATGGTTACTTGCTAAATATACAAAATAAGGAGGCTGTATACACCCGCAGAATACTGGCATTGTTACTGAAGGAGACATGCACGGGATGGATTGGGCCCTTTGGCCTGCGGGCCGGGTTCTGGTGTCAAGATTGAGATTCTGAATCTATTTATCAATTTTAAGGTGTTTACTGGCTAAGTCTTGATATTGTCATGAAACGATCAGAATTAGGGCATCCAATCCCGGGATTCGGGAACCCGTTTAATTTTCTGATCTGCCGAAATCCCTCGGGATTGAGAAATTTTTAGCAAATCCCGAAAATTGACATGAAATTGGCAAACTGTGGATTTGAAATTCCTCGGCGAGCTAAAAAAAAAAAAAACGAGTTTCTGTGACAATCTGGGGAAAAAGTATACCAAATCGGGGATTCCAAATTTCTCGGTAAGCTAAAAAAAAAAAAACGAGCTACTGTGACAATCTGGGGAAAAAGTATACCAAATTGAGGATTTCAAATTCCTCGGTGAGCTAAAAAAAAAAACAAGGTTTGGAGATAATCTAAGGAGAAAGTATAGGGAATTGAGGATTTCAAATTCCTATAGGGATTGGATACCCTAATCAGAATTAGTTATGCTCATCGCGAGTATTATTATAAACAAAACCGCTACAATAGTGACTGGAAGCATTTACCATTATTCCTTTAATTGCAGTAAAAATTACAATAGTAAAAAATACTCATCTTTTATAATCAAAATACATTTAAAAATTGATAATATATAGGGTATTTCTAGCTGATATTTCAACTGAAAGTATTTTTGACGATACTATGAAAGCCCGATATTTCGGCTACAAGGGTTAAAGATAATCGTGTGAAACTGTGTAAAATAAGTAATGTTACATAGGAACTATAATTTTAACATTCAAAATGCTCCAAATTCATAATATTGTACTGACTTCATAGACTAAACACTTGTTAACACAAATTTTATTGTATAAAACATTTTTATCGTATTTTGTACAAAAATGGACATGTCACACTTTGACAATTCACGTCGCATATTATCATATCGACTGTGGAAAGGAAAAAGGACGTAACCCACAGTTTTTTCGATAATCACAATGTATCAAACATGATACATTTTCTACCAAAAGGATGCAAGCAAGCTGCAAATGCCGAATTAGTTATATAAATTTAGCTTTTAAGTTTGAAAAAGATGACCTTGTAAAAAATTAAAACCAAGAAAAAAGACTGAAATAAAGGTTTTTCCTAGACAATTTAATTAATATTAGATTATGTCAATTTAACACCAGTTTGGAAGTCTCCGTGCACTTCAAGGCACTAATTCATAATGTGCATATGGCCCAAAATCATCAAAACACGTTTATTGCGTCTCTTGTAAAAATTTATATGTGTGGGTTGCGTCCTTTTTCCTCTCCAAAGTCGATATGAAAAATATGTATTGCAGTGTGTTCGCCTTACCATGTTATCAATAACGCCAATCGATGCATTTCTGTAGTGCAAAAACAGTGCTTTATCTTGAAGTATTTTCATTGGTCAGTATATTTTAAAACAATGAAATACTATACAATGTGTCTATTAAGTGAACATAAAGTATTATTGTAACGATTGTGATAAGAATATCTTTGAAAAAGCGTTTTCGAGTGCACTGCGATTGTATGCGTGCCGAGTACATCGTGTTGAACGTGAATTAAAAAAGTATTCGATAGCCTGGTTATACAGTAAAACACAGCAACTAAACCACAAAAAGACTGATAAACAAAACAGGAGATAGCGGGCCGGTTATATTGTAGTGTGGACAAGTGAGTAAATACTGTATGTATTATGTTAAGATTGGTATGAATGAACTATGATTAACAACTAACCAAATTTAGGTTTTGTATACGTACAAAAATATCGACACTGACTGGTAGAAGTTGATACATTCAATTTTCAGCGGTATTTTTTAATTTATTAGGACCTTACCGGGAATCTTACCAAGGCCCAACTGATCGGAAGAGCAAGCTCAACCAACTAGACCACAGTGGCAAAGCCCCCTATAGTGAAAGCCATGCTATTGAGTTGAAAACAGGTACTTTTTTCAGATGAGCGGGCCGGCGTCATAATTTTCAAAGTAATATCACATCATTATGAAACCATTGATTACTATTATTTTGAAGCAAATACATATATATATTGTAATTATATATCTTTTCAATTAAATCATTTTTTAAATGAGAAAAAATCACATTTTCTAAGGTTTTTTAATAAAAATCTCTGAGAACAAAAGCAAACAAAGATGCCAAATCATTTTATTTAAATTATTTTTTTTACAATATTTCAATACAGAATATGAGGTTGGATAGTTCATTAAAAAAACCAACGTCATTATTGGGATTTTAACCAATTAATATTAATCTCGAAATTTATTTGTGCACACTGGTTCGTCACTCAATCTTTCCATAAGATTTCTCAAGTCATATCAGTTATCAAAAATCAGTAAGTGAAACTAGGATAGCACAATTCACTTCATTATTTTTTTTATATTGTTATTGATTAAATCATCATTTACTTGGTAAATTGCCATTATTATATGATAAAAGACGCAGCATGTATTTCATAATATCACAATAGGCGTCAAAATCTTATATAATATTATATGAATTCCGCTTGTTACCGTCGTTTATGTAATTTATAATTTATATTTTATATAATTGTTATACTTAATAGTGGGAAGTTAAATTTTATTGGTTTTTACCACACGTCGCATATCTTGCCATTCGCTATATTTCTTACAATCATTACTTAATTTGCATATATGGCCCTTCCGATGTATCGTAAATTGTAAATTAATAACACCAACAAATCACAGAATATCCATACGAGAAATCTTTCAAACATACATGTTACATTTAACGAAAAATAAGATCATAAATTGGAATTTAGAGTTGATCTACGTATAACAGCCATACAATTTATTAGTAAAGGCAGGGATTCAACGGCCATCTCAGAATTTGCTGATTTTCTACAGCACTGCTTGGAACTTAAGACTGCTATGACAGTGGGCGATATATACCACACTACTATATATATAAAAAAAGTTGACATAACATACACGTAAGTACACAAAGATACAAATGTATCTAAAATACTCATGAGTTCTGCAAAGTATCTGGTGACTATCATTACTTTGGGCCTCACATAAAATATGAATGGGCCGCTGTTTGAGTATCGCTGGTGTAGACTGTAGGGGAAAGAATCCCACCAATAATGTGTCAATGCATGGTAAAATCAAATTGAATATCAATCTTACAGACATGAACAATACGGGACCAGACATTGGGCGTAAAATTCAATTAGACCAAGGCAAGCGAATCTGTGAAATATGATCATCACCCCCAGTTTGTGAGGTACGGATCACTATGGTGATATCATTTGAATTCGCGATATTTGACTCCCTATCTACGTAGATATGATTTGAAAGACGACATTGTTTGGTATTAAAATAAAACTTCAACGTTCACCTGTCATTAATTTATTATTAATGACTCATCGATCAAATAATAAAACACATTTGAATAGCATAAACGTAGTTAATTCTGTTTCGCGTAACATCCGGATACCGCCGGTTTGGATCATATCGCAGCATCCTTCTTCGAAATCAGATCTTCGGGTACTCAGAACGGATTATGTACGTTGATATATTCAATTAAGTATCAATTTGTAAGGATACCTAGTAGTTGGCGTTAATTATAACTAACAATAAAGCTGGTCTATCATAATTTGAGTATTTTTTTGTGTCAGACGTATCCATCAGTGTTTCCCAACCTTATGTGTGCCATGTCCCACTTCAACGCTTCAAAAATCTCCATGCTCCCAGTATCCAAATTTTATAGATTAAAAAAATGCATATGGTTAATATTATTTTTGTCTTTCGTAAATATGTATGTTATAATACATGCACAACTCGGGAAAAAAATATGCAAATTAGTACGACTCTTGTGCTTGATGTGAGCTGGGAAGAGTTGTTAACGTGAGGTACAAATTTAGTCAATTAAATTCGTAAACCTCTACAGTTTACGATATCAAAATGAATTCGTTTTTTTCTATAACAAATCATTAACTAAAGCCGCATTGAGCTGAATGATGAGAACGGCAGCAGACTATTTCGTGCTAAGTTTGTCATTATTAGACATTTTGTTTCTTCCTCGCCACAAACACACACCATTATATCGACTGTGGAAAGGAAAAAGGACGTAGCCCACACATATCAAATTTTACAGGAGGCGCAATAAACGTGTTTTGATTATTTTGGGCCATATGCAAATTATGAATTATACACAACCTTGAAGTGCACGGAGACTTCCAAAACTGGTGTTTAATTGACATAATCTAATATGTATTGAAGAAATTGTCTTGGAAAAACCTTTATTTCGGTCTTTTTTCATGGTTTTATTTTTTTACAAGGTCATCTTTTTAAAACTTAAAAGCTAAATTTACATAAAAATTCGGAATTTGCAGCTTGCATCCTTTTGATAGAACGTATATCAAGTTTGATACATTGTGATTATCGAAAAAAACCTGTTCTGATAAAACCTCTGCATTTTTAAGAGTTCTTTTTGATACTGTATGGTCACATTAGTTATCAAACATAGGAAAGCAATTTCTTTTAAATCGTAAAATCTGTATTTTTCTTAACAAAAATAATGTTATACATATTCATAATTTGCGCATTGCCCCTCAAAAATTTCAAATTGCCCCCAAGTGGGACGTACGCCCCACGTTGGGAACCAGGGGTATAATGAATGAATCGAACCGTTTGTGAAGTTAATTAAAATCGTGTGTATTTTCCCGTTACAATTACATTGTCCCCTCTTTGCGTGGGTAAAGATTCAATCTGTCTTCAAAACAAGACAAGACGCTCGCGTATTATGCAAACTAATTAAGAAGTTCATTACCTCCATTTAATCAACAGTAAAATCGTTTTTCTTTTTACTCAGATCTACGATTTTTTTGTTGATTTCAAACGATTTGAAATTGTTTAATCTTTGTGCGCATTGTAAGTAATAACTCCAAGTATTTCGTTTTTTGATCTTTTGATTTCACATTCAGTCGTTTAAAAATAATACAGAAATACGTATGCATAATACGGCTAGAGAGGGCTCGAGCGAGCCCCTTGTTCAATTTCGGCACGGCCGGCGAGCCCCTTGTTAAGATAAGAAAATCATTCGTCATAGATCAAATCAGCACATAACTGCAATTTCTGTCGATAGTTAAATTTTTTCACCGTTTTGGGCTTCCGTGCCGGACCTCACGGGTTCGAGTCCCAGTACGAAACAGCATCTTTTCGATAGATTTATCGATTTTCTGTTCGAAGGCATGGGTTTGTGTGATGTCTAAAAGTTCCCCTCCACTCTTCCGATCCTTCAATTCAACTGGGCGTTACGTGAGCGATTAGTTAATCACTAGTCCTGTCTTAGCCTTATCATTCTATCCCTACTACTATCTTTAGATAAGAGAGGTTGAGCGACAAAGTAACAAACAATTCTTGTAGAAAAAAAAACTTTTGTTGAGGTACCTTCATTAGGAGGCCATATGCGCGACATTGGGAGCGGACATGGATGAACAAAAAAAAAAAAAGGATTTACCGAGCCCCTTGTTAAAATATTGGCAGCCCACCGCTGATGCAAAGCTTTTATATTGTTTACGGAATTTATATTAAGAGTACGTGCATTATGGATGGATACACATTAAAGCACAGCTTCCGTCGAGCTAATCGAGTATATCTTTTGAAACCATAACCAGTACCCCCCGGTATTGGTATATTATGGATTCAACAGTGGAGAGTCCTATACTCGATATTGTCTCGAGAACTGGCTTTTGGCCAATCGTTCCACGGACCATGAGGAAGGTCGAAAGTCAGAAAACATATATTAATTATTAAAATAAGTATACCCATTTCCGAAATCGGCCGCCATATCAACGCGGTTTTCACTTAATGTCGGTAATAAAACGAAATCACAGCTGGGTCAAAAATATCATTAAAATTATCATGTTCATATTATATTATTTAGAATTGAAAATTTCGTTATAGAGACAATGTAAACGTACCACGAAGAATGTGTACTCGTGTATTCCTTTTTGTTTTTCCTTGGTGCAAATGTATTATATTAATAAAAACAAACTGTTAGTACTACTGCCTCATTTCTTGTAAATATCAGGAAAGGTTTCATTCATCGCAAGCGTTATTAACCAGGGCTGTGGAGTTAACTCTCGCGGCTCGGAGACTAGAAAAATACTTCTCGGCCGATGGGGGTCTTTTAGGGACCCCAGTGGTTTCCTCATTATTGGCCTTATTCTTATGAATTTCAAAAAAATAAATAGTCTAAGGGCTTTAAAATATCTCTCTGCATCATTCCTCATACATTTTTTTAATAAAAATCCGTGGTTTTTTAATAAATAATCATATTTTAAGTTGCGCGTAAAATATACGTCGTTTCAGTGCAAATATCAATGTGCTACTGGCGCGCTTTGCTTAGCGGCGTTCAGCCTATTATCTTACGAACGATCGCTGATAAGCGGGCGCTTATCTCTTATCTTATCGTATTTATATAAACTACAAAAGGTCCAAAAAACTATGATATAAGAATACCTTAATTATAAACATTGTATCACCCATATTAAAATAGATATTTAAGAAAATGTGGGTATTGGGGTCGCATTTCTTGAGCTTAGAACCGGAAAAGTTAACTGGAGTTATGCTCGAAAAAAACTAAACTTCAAATCCTTTCTAAAAAAATGTGTATTCAAATTGCTAAGGCCAAAAGTGGCGCCACTGCATGCTACCAAGCCTAAAAGATAATTTAAATTGTGTTTTAATCTATGGTCGGAGTCAGGGCCGACTTTTGAGGTGTGCAAAGTGTGCGGTGCACACACGCGCTGCACTAAAATTGTAGTAGGTAATATCTACTCATTTAGTTTTAGTTTGGGGAGGCGACAAAGGCGCCTCGCATACATTCCTTCACAACTCTACAGTCCTGTTATCAACTGATGTTTTTGACTATCAAATGAAAAATTTAAACGACAATCTCTTTTTCATTTTAGATGCGACGTACTCCTCGATTCATTCATTTTATATAATTGAATGATTGTATTAAAGAACACTTAATTAAATTTGATAATCATCAAAATTACAGCACGATACACAACCAAAGACGGGCATTTTTGAGTAAACGGATGAATGTTGTGTGTGAGAAAGTTTATTCAACTATGAGTGTGTATGGCCCAGGGCTGTGGGGCCGGAGTCGTGATTTATTGTGTTTTGGATTCTTAGGTGGAGTCATTCTAAATCGTCTGGTCCGATTCCTTTTGGAGTCATTTGTATTCGGGAACATATGTATATATGTAGACTTGTACCATAATCCTGATCCACAACTAATCATCATAACTTACTGATAAAAGGTATGTTTATTTTTTTGACATTTTCTTCGCATAGCTGACGCAATTGTAATAACTGAATGGGCATGGTGGAATGATACATATTGAATGGAAACTTTTAACACAGATAAAACCGAAGTGGGAGTCGGGGTGTAAATGAAATCTAAAGTTGGTAAGTTTTTCAGCAGCTTTGATATGACTACTTCAGACATTTCAGTGAAATAAAGAATAAGGATCAAATTAAAAATAAACATGCATTTCAATTTGATTTCACGCCGAACTGATAATTTAGGTTAAATTTTAAATTGTGTTGTTTTCGTAAAACACTTGGTGAATATTTACAAATCGCGTCTTGAAAAAATAGAATGTAAACACTCACCATAATTCTCGGTTTATCCTTCGTCTTGGGCAGCATTTATCTGTCGTCTTTTGTATCACAATTATTCCGTAAGGTACATTCTTGTAGCCTCCGCCACTGATTTGCAGAGCACCACTCATTTTTAAATAGCTTAAAATTTTACGTATATACAATTTATATCTAAGAGAAACTAAACGGACCATCAACTGCGCTCGTGATTCAACAACCGGGTACCAGCATAAAAAGACATTATGTTAGCACAATCTTATTATTACGCTTGGAATTAATTATAGCGAAACTACAGACTGAACACGTTTGAATTTCAAGCGAATGTGGATTAAAACACTTGGCCGCGACATTGGTTATCGATATATCACGCGGTTTTCATTCGACAGTGCATTTTTCAAGTTTTTTTGCTCAAACACTTATTTTAAATGTCAAACGCATGCACATGTCTGTCGTCCACCGAAAAGTATTTTTGACAACAATTCACAATGAGACTATTGCCACAACAATATAATCAGCTCCCACTAGCAACACCAAATTTATTCCTGGCATAAAGGATACATGGACAGCTATAGACAATGTCGTCTTTTCATTTTTATAAACACGAAAACAAGCAATTGAAAAGACTACACTTAATGAAGAGTACCACTTAAAAGACCTGACTCAACTATATGAAACCATTTTACGTTTAATTACATCTCATTTTTATACCACTGCCATTGCATGGTTACACTACTGGAATTTTATAAAATAAATAATGTTATTTTGGTCGCATCTCAGTCTCGAACAAAGCTTCGGCCAGTGCAGGCATTCAACAGCCAACCTAATCAAGAAACTCATTTTTGCAAACACTTACATATATATAACTCACCATAAAGAAGTGATCACAACAGCCCCTTTTCAATTGCCGACACGTTGCACAACTTGACAAAACTGTTAAGTTGGTAAATTTGACAGACATCAAAAAATGTGGGAAATTTAAAGGAAAAATACTTATTTAATAATTTATCTACTTCAACTTACAGTGTAAATGTTTTTACTGCGTTATAATTCCTTGTATGGTGTGAGTATACTCACAACTTGATAAGGCCCCTGCTTGCTAATAGCATGCACCCTGCAAATAGTTGAATATATCCCAACATAAAATATTTTCTCATCATTTTCTAGAAAATAATGAATTAAATGAATGACTTATGTACCTTGATGTCAAATATTCACCCCATGAACGGAAAAAAAACAACGAAAAATCGATGAATTGAAATCTTATTTTTAGTGGACATTTTCCAAATTTAGTACATGAATAAATATTTTTTTATTCTTGACCATTCCAATATTGAGGGCGAGGTTAATAAATATAAAAAAGTAATATAAAATCAAATTTGATAATTTTGTTATAACACGTGTGCCACTTCTTTCCACTGCTTTGGAGTCAATCAAAAAATAAAACTAATCCGACTCTGACCTTAATTTAAAACACGACTTTAATTATTTTTTAGGCGTAGTAGCATATAATGGTGTCATTTTTGCCCCTAGCAATTTGAATACACATTTTTTTAAAAAAGGACTCGAAAGTTTTTTTTTTTTTTTTAATCCGAATCCAGTTAAAACAGTCCGACTACAAGTATTCAATTCCAACTCCACAGCCCTGCTTCTTTCAGAACTATCTTAAGACAAGTTATAGTAAGGTTATTTACAAAAAAAAATTGAAATACTCCATCTAGTAAATAATAGACGGTTGTGAATGAACAGTTTAGAGTTCTTGGAAATTAATAGTAATAAACAGAAATGAGACATTAGTAAATACAATTTTAAATAGGACTGGTGGATCACCATGGTTAAATTTATTTCCTTTAAGATTTGCTCATCTTCACATAAGTAATTAATTTGTAATTAGTTCTGTTAGTGTCTGTATCTTAACGCCACCAGGCGTCCAGTAGAAAGGAAAAAACCCAAAGCATCATTTGGTATTTTATGACATGAGAATTAATATCAATTTTAAGATTATTTGTCTGAGGACGCCTTTTAAAGAGGCGAAACGTGTGCCACAATTTGTTACACAACCTGTGGAATGATAAAGTTATCAAATGAATTTTGAATTAAAATTGTACTTGCATCTTTTCTGGATAATCGTATTTTTGAGACTTTTTCAAGTTGCCTTACTCACCGCCAGCATCTTATCAAGCAATAAGCATGCTTGCCACTCAATATTCGTCATTAGTTAGAATGTTTTTTTATCACCATATTACCGAAGACTACGAGGTTGGATTATTTATAATTGTTTTTTTTTTTAACGGTGTTGAGTATCCCAATGAAGCATCTCACCAGTATTTGTTCTACAAGAACTGCTCGTTATTCAGTTACTCGACCTCTCAACGGTCTTAGTTAGCAACTGTTAATAATTAGCTTATCGCACTTATTCAAGAATCCAAACTGGGATTCAAACTCATGAGCCTTTCAATAAAAGATGACACTAAACACTAGCCCGCAGGTCCTGCTAATTTTTTTTTAATAAGTTCTTTGATTTTTCAGCAACGAATGTGAATTTTTTGGAAAATATGGAGCCGCTAACTTTTTTTACGACATATATTTTTCCCTTACCCTTTTCATAGTTTTTCACTTTGTTAAAGATAAATAAAAAGAAAAATTAACGATCAATATTAATATATTTTGGATCTTATTTATATAGATATATAATCTATAATAGTTACAACATAATCATGTACTCATTACATATTATAATTATATATTTATATGATAAAAGATATATTTCAATAATTAATAATTACATTAGTTCATTAATTACGACAATGTTTAATTTATAAATCACAGCAGTCTTCATTTTAAAACTAGTTTTACATACGCACATTCATACTGACAAAAATTCAGCTAATTAGTGTTGCCATTGAACAAAATATCAACGTTTTATTTTAATAATATAAAAAAAAAAAAAAATTTTCAATCGCATTAGTATTTTTTTGTTGTATAAATTAATTTATATTTCCTTTCAATCGCCTAATATTAAGTAGTATTCATTTTTTATTAAAAAAAAAAAGTTGAATTATTTCTGAAGAGTCAAAACATTTCCCAACACACCTCTCAGTCAAATAACCGGCACTTTCAATAGTAAAAAGCTGGAATAGCTTTAAACTTAATATCAATTAGCTATTATCATAGAGGCTATGCTCGTACATTTATGTTCTGTTATGAGGGCTTATCATTTTAGACCACACAAGAAATGTGTCATAATATAAAGTTTCAACAAAATAGATCAATAGTTAATACATGCGTGTAGTTGTAAGTCACTTCTTATAAAGTGATGGATCATTAAGAAATGTGTCAGCTAAGTCGGCATGTCTTATTGTTGAGATAATAACAAATAAAAAATAAGTCTCACAAAGTTATTGCTTTTTAAAATCTTGGAAACGAATACAATTAACAGACCCAATCGTGAGGATCGAGTGAACTACATAATCACATTAATGACGTTGGTATACCGCAGGGCTGTTAGACGACATTTTTTCTAGAAAATTACCACACTACAGTAAATAATCATCAATATTTGATGATATATTTTAGTGTTCTTAGTGATATTTGACGAACTGTTTTTAATTGTTTTTTTTAATGATTTATTACAAAGCAGTTAAAGAGTGCATTAATAAATTGGTAAGATAGAGCTAATGGCGTTAAAAAAAAAAAAAAATAGTGAAAAGAAAAGATGTACAGCTGAAATTTAACACCTTACTAAAAGTACTCTAGCATATTTTTTGCCGATTTCTAATTAAAATGCTCATACAATGGAAGATGGTTAATAGTGGAGATGGCTGTGATGCTTATTAATGTTATTTTAAAAAATGTTTATATTTTTCCGGGGCATACATTTATTTCTTAGGAAAACACACAGCTATTTCAAATAAGGTAGGTGTATTAATATGGGAGGTATTTATCGTAATATCGGCAAATGACTTGATCAATTCTGCTATTGAAATTAGATTACATAACTCTGCGGTGCTTTACTTCTTAAAAATTTAAATAATGTACCATAATATTGACTATAAGGATTGGTACGTATAATCTGTACCATTATTACTGATTGATCGAATCGCACGACTTGATTCGAATAGGGCATAAAAGATGACTTTAAACGAAAATAGCTTTAAATTAATGCAATTAAAAAAGGTTAATTTCGAATTCACTTGATTAATCTACAAGATTTTGGCACGGAGAACAGATTTTTTAAAACTAAAAGAAATAGAGCACCAAATAAAAATTGCACATTCAGAATAAGAATAAAATTAAGCAAATGAAAATAATAATGTCTCATCGATAACAATAAAAATAAAAGCTTCATAGATATTTTACAATACAAACAATTCTATCACGGCTTATTCCAGATTAATTATATGGTTTTTTAAGATACCATAGACCGTGGGTCGGCAGACTTAAAAGTGAGAAGAACCAAGATGTCAAAGAAACATGATAGCAAATGTATCAAAGAGCCATAAATATATGGATTTGTAGGGTAAAAAACTTGATAAGTTTAAAAGTTGATGTCTGAAGAGCCGCGGTTTGCTGACCCTTGCCATAGAATCACAGAGTATCCTCAGAACATTACATCAGATTCAATTGTGTGCGAGGTTATTCATTGGTTTGATGAAAATATTGAAATATTTTTACTATTTATATTTAACTCAAATTAAAAGGAATGAAAACTTTACTCGACAAAAAATACTATACTAATCATCTAGCTCAGGCCTCGGCAACCTTTTTTGGCTGCGGGTCAAAGTACTATAAGGTACTACTAAAATAGTGACAATCTAAAGACTACTCGGGTCAGTGGGTATTTTCATATAATATTTTATAGTCACTTGATGACCCGCGGGTCCTAAGTTGCCGAGGCCTGATCTAGCTATTTTGCATTCAGTCGAAGGCCTAATATTTAAAATATGAAAAAAATAACACAAGATAGTATTTTGTAATTATTTTTATAAGTTGCATATTATTAAATCGAGGTGATTTAAGTTCGGCCTCAACTGTGTGTAAATAAAAACAAATTTTTAAGAAGTTTTGGGGAGCCCTTCATGTTCACGGGCAGTCAGTTAAAGACGAGTGTTGTTATTACTAAAACAATTAAAAAGAGTGTATTGTTTTATTCTATTCGGCTTTCTCAGTTACGAATATTGCCATCAATAAAATCATTAGTGCTGTTTTAGTATAATTGTACATGTATTTCACAATCCACAAATCGTGGTGCAAAGTTGATACGAAATCAATTTTTCTGCTTCATCAACCTATGCGCTGAAAATATAAAGGCGTGATAGATATAGCACTATAAAGCGTGGACCCTTATAAAGGGGTTAGATTGAAATGAAAATATTAATTAACGATGACTTATTTAAATACATATTATTATTTACAGAATTGTATGTTTTATTTTAATTTGTATTTTATTCCAATTTTCTCAGAAAAATATTGATATTGCAAAGTCATTACTGGTTCTTGTAAAAAAGCTATCGTTATTAGCGGCATCTCGTACACTTTGCGTTAGAATAGAAGTTAACCCTAATTATTGTTTTAATGATGTATCGAAACATTATGACTGTAGTGGCCATATTTTTATTTCAAAACGTAAATATTATCACGAATCAAATTATTCATGCGCATTCAATAACAAAAAAATATTCCTGATAATAATTTAAATTTTATCTACATTGAATTAAAAGTTTTCTATACACAACAAAATCATTCGTATAAAAGGATCTATCCATCATATTGCACTAATTTAAAAGTGCAGAATGAGTCAGAAAAAAGTTCTTAAGTGTGGGTTTTAGAAATACTCTCATCATTTTGGTGCCCGAATTCTCACTTCAAACCTACTAAACTACGAAAGTTAATGATCTTTAACAACTTAACAAGATACAAATAAAAAAGCGACCCGTAGTTTTGTGAATTAAAATTATTTGCTGTTTATTTACGATGTTAAGTCAAAAGGAATCGCAATACGGAGGATAAACTTGCAAAAAGAGATAAATATTTATTTTACTATTTGGAATGAATGATACTAGATATTGTAGCATTTAATATTTCCTGTCAAAAAAAAATAATAATTTTAGTTCGGGACTCTAAAAGGAAAAAGTAAGGAATAATGAATTATTATATATATTGTACATCAACTAATCAACAGTATTATGTATCTTAAGATAATGCTCCATGTCTGTTTTTTTTATGACAGAATCAGTACCTTTCTGAAAAAATGAATGCATGGTAAAAGACGAAAAACTTAACGTGTCAACTATCGCCTTTTAGATTTTGTGTTGTGCTATTTTTCATTTCTTATCGCATATTTCGTGAAAAAATATTTTTTATTTAAGAAGACTTAAAGTAGCGTGATTTTTAAAATAGTTCCGCAACACAGTTTTCATCAACATGGAATCAATAGGATATAATTCAATCAATGTATAAAGATTGATTTGTAGATGTCAGATAAGGTAAACTTACAATATTTTGATTAAAAAGAAAGACTTCTCAGCCATAAGAGTATATTAAAATACTACGTATGAAATATGTTGGTTATTTTTTGTTGCAAAAACAAAATATCTGAACTGCACTAAGCTAATTTTGTGCAAGATATCATCACATCGTTGATATAGTAATCAATTCCTAATACGCATTCAATATAAAGATAAAATTGCTGCGGCGACCGTAGCTATGAAGGACGAAATTCTATATATTTTACGGAATGATACGATTGAAAAATATGGATGAGATAACCGACAACAGTTCCAGGCGAACTTAACTAATAGTAATTTCATAATCTTTTATTACGTGTAATACGTAATCCACTCTATCTCCTGTTTAAAGTTTGCGGGTTACCTCATTATACCTCTCATTTCATACTTAGCAATAAATTTAACAGTAATAAAAATAAACGTAGGATAGGCTTTATATTACAACCTGTACTGGATCTAGTGTTAAAATAGGACTCATCTACAAAAATACTACCTTGAACAATATCAACAATCGCAAAAATAAGTGTGTTATTTTGGTACTGCAAAAGGAATTCTACTGTGAAATTCTAAAAGTGTAGTAAACTTAGAGACAAATAAATTGATTTATTTGCTAACAATTATATTTTTGGAGATACAATTTTATCACTAGAATATTCAAATTTTCATTTCACTGACAACGCTCTTTCACTGTCTGCCCTTCATAGCACTACACCTTGAAAATTTAAATACTCTAAAGAAACAAAACAAAAATGTTAGTATAACTTGTATACCTTGTAGATCAACAAGGGTGAATTGTTTAGCAGACAACTCAACGGCGTACATTATTGACAGTGGTCGCAGAAAATGCTGGGAAATATACAGAACCTTCGTGGATCATTTACTTAAAACGCATGATGCGGAGGTTGATGGTAAATATTGAATTTCATATTTTGACAAAGCAGTGTTAAGAGTAGGAAACCAGTTCAAATATTATATTTTCATTGAGACGAGCGAGTCACTCCTGTTAATTGTAAAGATTAATTTGTTCCCGAGCGACACACGTCTACTGCTAAAGCTACTAGATCTAGTTGTTGCAAGTCCAAAATAAGTTCAAATATATTGAGGTTCTGCGTAGAGCTATTCTCTGTACTAACAAGTTGTATTCATATTTTGTAATTTTTTTATGAAAATGAAAATTCTTTAGTTTAATCGAAATCTTTATACTGTTCGCATAAAATTCCTGTTTTCAAAAATGTAGATTTGAAAATTTTACAAGTTATAATTATGAAGTTTCACAATATAAAATGAAACAGAACTGAATGGAAAATTACAATTAAATAAGAAAAATTTGCTACGGGAATGTCATCATAATACGTACAAAATATACATTTATAAATTTAATTTACCTCG
Source organism: Himalopsyche anomala (assembly GCA_031772345.1). NCBI lineage: Eukaryota > Metazoa > Arthropoda > Insecta > Trichoptera > Rhyacophilidae > Himalopsyche > Himalopsyche anomala. Next base: position 993,209 of record CM062825.1, read on the forward strand.
TACTTAAAACGTATCATATATTTCATAATGACTAAATTATTTTCTGCGCTTTTTATAGAATTATCACGAGCCCCCCTCGCTAATCGGGCTCACAGCGCCGTCGCTCAACGACGAGAACTAATTAATAATTGTTTTCATAATATACATATTTTCATAATTTATTTCTAAACATTCATATTTGTTGGACCTATCTAGAATATTTACAATAGAATTTTTTTAATTGAATAATAGTTTATTTTTTTATACACATAACACATTCATTATCAATTCCTAAACAAAAGAAAACCATTCTTGACAAGGCAGTCTTGTTATATAATTTACGGTAAATAGTTTTTTAAAATGCTGCTGAGTCGTAATACTACCAATTCGACTCGAACTATACCTTACACTTCCAACTCTAATTTTAACAATTAAAAAATGTCAACCTCGTATGCTTCCAGTACAGACAATATGGACTGCATTAAAATGAAGTGGTGAATTGCTGGTACTTCTTAGTTAATCGCTCTAGCTACATTGCGTTTTTAGGACCTGATGGGTGGGAGGGAATATCGATATTAAAGACATCGATGCATACACAAATCCATAAATTGATTTATGAAAGAGTCCAATACTGGGATTCACACTTGTGGACAAAGAAAAACGAACAGGACGATGTTGACAACACTGCAACAACTAGAATATTTTTTTTACTGTGTTATTGCAATGTTTATAGTCGTAATTTAACTAACAATTGGGCAATTAACGTATGTCGAGCCTCAGAGCCGAAGCACTGTAAGGTATAGTTGCAGTCTTAGTTTTTTAACGACTCTACAGCCCAAAATTTTCAGTGAAAGCAAATAAATGGTGACAAAATTGAACTTTTTTTGTTAAGTGTTCAGCTTGAAGAGGTACGGACAGTAACCGATTCTTGAAATCAGTTTTAACAGTTGCATGCGACAATTTAGCTAATTCCCTTCAGCGTGCACCTTTTATTTTCTACCTGCTAAAATAGCATGTATTTCATCTTTGTACACGTCTCATTTTTGATTTTATAATCGGTAAAAGTCAATACCTCACCGAATACCCGAATTTAGTGATTTCAAGAATAATGGCAAATAAAAGAAATAATTTCATTTTACTAGGCAAACGGCAACCCTTGCAATTTATTCAGTAGATTGGTTAGGATAGAAAATTCATATTCATAGGAACATTTCACGATGAAGTATTTAATATCAAATATATTAACGAGATCAATGAAGATGACAACAAGAGAAAGCCATCTGTTGCTGATCCGATGAATTATTTTGAGCATTAGGTAATTCATTTCATATAAATCATTTTAGCTTACAGTAATTATGTATTTTAAAAGATATTGCCTTATCAAGATCCATCAGTCATTTTATATATATATATATAAATATATATATCATTTTTTCCTATACATCGCAGACTCAAACCCATTATTTACAATTTACTTAATTTAATTATAACTACTTCATATTGACAAATATCATTAGCACTATACAATCTTCTTAGGTTCGGAGCAATAATCATTCGCTCGAACCTAGGAGTCACTTGAGACTTAATCTATGTTGAATTAACTATTTTGGAATGGTGTATTATATAGATCACGGTTTTCGAATTCATTTATGTATAGTTATACACAAATAGTCATATTTTTTTTTATAATTAACTTAGTCACTTGAACATTTCAAACAGTTTGGCTAAGTATGTACTGTTACACAAATGTTACCATATCTGACATTATCCAAAGAGTTATGTGCCAGGTGTTGGTTGCGATCAAAAAGCTTCAATTCTCCAACGTGAATTATTTCTGGAAAGACTAGGCTTAATAAATATTTTACGAAAAGAGGCTCGACATTGTTGAACTGTATAAAATAAATGTTTTTGTATATTTTATACGTCAAACATATCTTTTATGGTGTATTAATCAACAAACTGTTTAAATCGTCAAGTTAATATTTCTGTCAACAATAGCTTTGGTATAACTCATCTCGATATATCAAATCCACAATCACAGTTTGACTGAACACACTATAATGAAACAGTTCCAGATACAAATAGTATAAAGTAAACGCACTTTTATCATTTGTGTTATGTGACAAAACAGGTATTTAAAGAAGTGACGAGTCATAACAAAACTATTGCTGGAAGGTTAATGTTTACAATTTAAACTGTCAGGCTGCTAATCAGCTGCTGACACAATTTTCCGTACTCGAATTGATCTCCGGAAATCCGCCTCATCTTCAATCCTTTGTTGTCTTTTGTTTTCCCTTCGCAGACGACTAGTTCGATTTGAACGCCGCCTGAATACTCCAAATTCAAATTTAAAATCCCGTCACTCGAATTTTTCGCACCGCCGTTACCGACACCGGAAAGTTCGTTTGAATCACTGTTTTTAAACACAAATATGTTCTGAGGAGGAACTCTTGTACTGATTGTTTCTTTCAGCAACTCCAGAATGCGGTGAGAGTCAAGATTCGAACAAAAATCGGATAGAGTGATCTCATAGCACTCGTTCGTGCGCTGCTGGTTCAGCAGACTCGGTTCATTTTTGATGAGCACGGTCTGATTGGATGCGCAATTATTTTCACTTATCCTTAAATCTAATGTAGATTTTTGCAGCTTGTCGATGTCTCCTTGCATGCACAGCGAATCCTCTTCTTCGCATTTTTCCAATGCCATCGACAGTCCAGTCTTACTATTATCCCTACTCATATAAACGGATGAAAATTCGTCACACTCTCCTATGGTAGCGCCGGTTCCCTGAGCCGAGAAACTTGACCTGGGTGTTTCTCCCCGTTCTGAAAAACTGCTACGCGTTCCGAAATCGCTACGTTCTGAAAAACTAGACCGCCCAAAGTCGCCTCGTTCCGAAAAGCTGCCGCGGTCAGAGAATGAGCCGCGACAGTCTCGCTCTGAGAAACTTTCTCTGTGCTCTGAAAAACTACCACGGTTTTCGCTGAAACCCGAGCTTATCGAAACAATATTTGAGTATATGGAGGTCACGTTTTGTTCGCAGTTCGGCGAGGCGTTGGCGGAATGATTAGAATCGTTACTTAGCGAATCGTCACTGAATCCTAATGACTTGTCGCTACCCCGTCGAGCCATTTTCGGATCTTCCGCATTCGAGTTTTGAACTAAAAACAATTGGTTACTTCTGTCTCCGTCTGGGGATACGGCGTCTTGACTGGAAACACCAAAGTTAGGGAAAGGATTCTGATTGGTTTTAATTTCTGAATTATCCATTTCAGTGTCGAGTTTCACACTCGTGTCACTCTCGGTAGGTTGAGTATTAGTTTGAATAATTTGCCTATTCACAGGATCATTTTCTTGACTAGTTTTCCTCCCTATGCCTTTCATAATGGAAGGCCTGTCCTCAAAATCCGACGGTTCAGAAATGATAAATTGCGGTAGCAAATCTTGCGTTGACCGAAACTGTGAATATTTTGGATTGTTTTCTAACGAATCCATGCTGTCCTCAGAACTTGAAGCGACTAAAGTTATTTCTGAGCCAAGACAATCTGTCAAACTTATCTGAGGGTGGTTTTGCGCGTTAGGAATCAAATATCCTTGACCGATAGGAAACTGTCCAATCGTATTCCCGGGAAGAATAACCTGAGACAATCTACTATTGGCATCGTTCTGAAAACTGTTAATATATTTTTGATCTTGCATCGATGCACTAAAGTTTTGCCGGTAGTCGTGTCCAGTAAACTGCAAGGGGGAAGCGTGCTGCAAATTATTGCCAGTAATTTCTTCTTGAATCATATCTAGCCCAGGCGAACCGGGATTGGATATTGGAGAATTATTTAAGGATCTGTGAGTACCCGCAACCGCCACCATGTGCACTTGCGGATGAACCAGAGGTAAAAATTGTCCAGCAGGACTAAATTGCTGACCTGTTGATATAAACCCTTGATTCTGCCACTGAGCATCTTGAAGTTGTTGATTAGGAACCATGACGAATGTTGGATTGCCAACCGTTTCCATATTAACATCAGAAATTTGACAATCGTTTCGGCCACCGTTCAATGTGGAACTTCTCATGTCTAGAGGCATTGTGTTCTGGGGCTGCGGGGTACCTTTAGTTATCGAACCGCCTATTGTGGCCGGAGGAATGCCTGTCGTGTTGAGAAAGCTTATGCCTTGTGTTATTTGGTGCAACGGTGACCCTCCCATGTTGATGAGACGTGAAGCGTTTGGATCCGTTTGAAACAAATTAGCATTCACAGACGTCATATCTAAAGGTGCGTCGACAATTGAGATAGTCGATAGGTTGACGGGTGATCCTTGATTACCGTACGCAACCTGATGCCCGGGTATCTGTCCGAATTGTACAGGGGAAGCGTTGCGACTTCTGAATGGCGATTTGAGATTATCAGCGATAAGTTTAGGAGTTATGCCAATTAAATGTGCCAACTCCCGAGGTAAGTGGCCGGTCTGCGCAATCCGGTTAGCCACTTCGATGGTTATCTGAGACTCTTGCACCAGCCTCTCCAAAGTTGACAAAATTCCTTGCGCCAGATCCGAGTGCAGAGCGGAGATGTCTATGGTCGGGGATGTTTGAATGGCGGCAATCAGTTGACTCTGTTCAACAGAAGACGGCTGAAGCTGCGGTTGCTGATATTGCTGGTGGTGTTGATGGTACGCTTGGTGTATCGGAGACGCTGAAAATGTAATAAAATGTTTATTGAGTACAACAATTTATTTAAGAGTACTACTGCACGTATATGAAAAAGAAAATTATTTTACTCACTTGGAACAGATCCGCCCGGGCCAGTAGCCAAATATGATAGGTTAGCGGTAACATTGTTTGCATCCAATAGTGGAGGAGATGGAGTCACCTGTGCTTGTCTTTGTCGTTCTAATCCACGCTGTGAAATATTAAGAAATAAGAATCATTGACAATTACTTAGAATATAATACTATACGGCAGGGGTTCATAACTTTACTGCGGCAACGAGGGCATTTAAAACATAAGATAATAATAGAGGGGACATGACGGATTTCTAAAAAAAATCAATTTCAATAATATATTAAAAGAGCCCATGACCTCTGTAACCGAAGACAACGACGTTGACCACCCGACTACGCAGCCCGCCATATTATTATTACATTTATTAACACTTATGAGGGTCTAAGAGATAAAATAAGAGTACAAAAATAATAAAGCACAATTACTGAAAAACTTTCCATAAATTTCTAAAGTTAGGGCAGATGAAAATAGCTCATGGCACACATGCACCCGCAGGCACAGGGTTAAGAAGCCCTGTTATACAGGATCACTTTAAGGCAGTGATCTCCAAACTGGGAGGCGCGAACAGTTCAAAATATTTATTTACTCTATAATATGTGCTTTTATTACTACATGAAATAAAGGATGGGGAGGCGTAAAGATATTTTTTTCTTCAAAGAGAGGCGCAGTAACATAAAGGTTGCAGACCACTGCTTTAAGGTGTTCACTATCAATTCTTGGCGGAAAGGCATTAAAAAAAATGTTTTTAATATATAATATTACTTTTTCTGAATGCGATTTTTTATTAGAGATGAAATGGCACAATACAAGGCCAGTGAAGTTTCCATTAATTGTATGACAACGCATTTACTTTGAGTAAATAAATTAAACTGCTGTTCAGGTGTGTGAATCAGCGGCCAGCGTGACTATGACTCGAATTCGAGTGCGAGAGGTGACATGATTACCATGATTAGAACATAGTGGCAACACTTGAATTTAAACATGTATAAAATTAACCAGATGTTTTGAAAAATCTAATTACAACTTCTATATTCATTTTTATTGAATCAGTGCACTGCAAACTGCAAACATGAGTGATTTCATTTTCTGAATCCCCCTTTTTTGAGTCACATCTAAAACCATGATTTCACGTAGAAAATTAATAAACAATATGTTGCGACAACTAACCTGTAGGAGTTGGTACTCCTGGCGGACACTTCTCATGCTGATGTCAGATGGAGAAGAGTCTCCAGCGTTCCCGCAACCTGATTCTTCGTTTCTGCTCATACCCGAACACTGAGAGTCAGAACACCGACGTACGGGTGAATATCTTTCGCTGTGTTCACGAGCTGTGAATAACAAAATTCAATAAGTTAAGAATTTTTATTACCAATTAAACTAATAAAAACAAAATAAAGATGAAGATATAACCGAGATTAAAAAATCCATAAATTTATTGATTGGATATGTTGAAAAATAAAAATAAGTTTTCACGATTAGTGAAACATTTTCTCTATGTTTTAAATTGTCATCCCACAATTGATTAATATTCATGGTACACTATTACAAATATGAAATCTATACAATTTTACTGAAGCTCAGCTCATAGACCATTACATTAAACTTTACATACAAAATCAAAAATACTCACCCGTAATGCTAGATATAAAATGTAGCACAATTTTAATAATCCACACAAATTTACACTAAAATACAACATCAAATAAAAATGAAAAAAAAACCATGCATGTCTAAAAAAAAAATGAGATTTGACTACAGCTAAAATTTTGAATGAAAAAAAGATCACACCACACACGGTGACTAAGCAAGTCATTATTTGAACATTCTTACCTTTTAACTCTACTCACAATACATTTCAGAATATCTTTTATCATCACGATTTGCGGAAAAAAGTTTAATACCTGAGAAAATATGTAGCCATAAATTACAAATATATCTATTTAGATGAACTGGTCATCGGCCTGCGGTGGATGTATCTCTATCTCCATTGCACAGTTTCAATTGAGGAAGAGATAATCGTAAAAAAAAAAGCAAACCTCAACCTGCTCTTACATCTCACAAACGCCCTTTTTGCATTATTTGTGAATAAGCGATAAAAGAAAATTTATACCACACACCTGGAACTGATGTTTGAGCTGTTTTATTATGTAATTAAATTGAAAGTCATAATGCTCCAAGTTATTTCTCTTATTACGTAAGAAAACAATCTAAGTATTTGTGTAATTTGATATCTATCACTATTATAAATTTCAAACAATAGTCATATTCTAATTTACAATAAACATTTTTTAGCAATTGATGAATAATTAAAGTTTTGCTGGCATTATTGAGAAGATAGCAGTTAAGTTTATTAATTACCCATTTCTTGAACAGTGGCCAGGGTCTGCAACTTGCATCTCTGCGGGCCGTGACTGGAGTACTTGCGCTGCTGAGGTTGTTGCGGTGTATTTGAATGAATAAGATTACACGTCCCACTGTTACTGACAGCTAATCCTCCGAAAGGGTTGCTAACACTACTGTTTGAAGCGCTACTGCTAACCGAAAACATGTTGACGTTTCCAAAAGGCAAACTAGTCGATGTCTGCAGTGGCGGTCCTTGAAACGGTTGAGAGCCGTGCGGACCGCCTCGCTGCCCGCATTGACTCGCGTTCTGTCCGGGAATAGTCTGCCCTTGCGACAAAATACTGGTAAATATTTGATTTTGCGACGACAGCATTCCTGAAAGCATCTGATTTGGCGACTGACCTTGCGAAAACAATCCCGGATACATGCGACTCTGTCCCTGTGACATAGACTGCTGTAAAATATCATTCTCATCCGAATTTCCTGCCATAGCTGCTGGGTTTATTTGATTCTGAGCAGCTGGAAACATCATATTCTGACTGGAAGCAGAAGGCCACTGTGATACCGGAAACATTTGTTTTTGAGGTGGAATCTGTTGATCATAAGAGGAGATCTGTCCGTGGAATGTCTGATTGAATTCTTGCGGTGTATTCGGTTTGTGCATTGAGTATTGTCCCGGAATCTGGTTTCGTTCAAGCTGTCCTTGAATTGACATCATCTTGGCTTGTTTTGAGAGTCCTTGCACAATACTCGCTTGGGTTTGCGATGCGGCACTCTGTCCTTGGAACATTTGGCCTTGATGAATAGTCTGCTGCGGTTGTTGGAATTGGTTCTTTTTGTACATATTCAATTTGTTACCGCTAGTATTGAACTGCGGTTGGCTATTCGGGGGGCTATTGCTGTAGCCGTGGATGGAATGCTGGGAGATGCCTTGGGGTGTCTGACTGTGCTGTTGGTATGACGGATTCGCTTGCAGGTTAGGATTATGATTTGATTGTTTTTGCTGGGACGACGTTTGCTGACTCGTTTGAGACTGCTGCTGCAAAATCTGCTGCTGAAGCTGTGGATTGGTTTGAATGGACGGCGGAAGATAGTTCCTGTTCATTCTCGCCTCCACTTCCATCACCAGTTCAGGACTTATCACTTTATTGCGTCGATTGATCGTTTAGTGAGGTAAAAGTATCAAAAATGAAACAGAAATAAAACAAAAACAACAATGAAATTAAAGGAATACTAAAAAATAAATTAAATCAGAAAATGAAGAAGTCGTCAAGTATAATATCTTTTACTACTGTCAACTTATTGGCAGGCCACATTTTGTGGTTGAGTATTCATGTTGAAATATCAAAAAATATGGCAATATATTAAAATTGATGACTTTCATTGAAAATAATATTTAATTAAAAATGTAAAAGGTAGCTAGCACACATAAACTATAAAAAATCTACATGCAAAAATGATCGACATACTGTGATTCATGCGTTAACTAAAATAATTACATTTTACATTGATTCACAATCTAGCTATTAATATTATAAAATTATTATAACTAAAAGGAAAGCTAAATAAATATTGTAATAATTGAAAAAGAACAAGCAGGCTGAATCTAGATATTAACGAAGGCTGAAAATATGGCAGGACGATGAGCTCACTGTGTTAAACCACAATCAACAGAATATTTGTAAGAAACTGTCACGTTGGTCGTGTGCAAATCAGTATTTTGGAAACGAATTGTTTTATTGATAATTTGTAACAATACGATTTATTAGATAACCCAATGTTGGCCTGACCATTTTTTTAGCCTAAATTTATATTGAGGTATTAATAAAATCACGATAAGTAATTCAATAATTGTACTGCAAAAGATAATTGTTTACCTGGCGGTCGATCGGTGACGGTTAACAACCCCGATCTTCTTGTTCTGCTATTCGAAGAGGATGACGGGCTATTGCTTGACTAAAAAGTGAAAAAAAAATATTATAATTTATATCATTGATATGCATGCACGGCACTGTATGATAATAAGTTTGATTAATTAAATTCTCTCAGTTGTACAGAAAGAAGTTATGCTGCAAAATGCGTTCAAGAATAAATTTGTTAGAATTTTATATGTTACGCTGTTGATTCCACGACTGCACAAATGTAAAAAAACGGGCGACTCCATTTTTCAAATTAACTTAAAATACAAAAAGTTATGCACGTTAGTAGATATAAAAAAGTATAAGAAGATTTAGGAGAGTCGAAGTTGCGGTTTTATTTCATGGAGTTTTTGTTGAAGATAGATTTTCAAAAAGAAAAAGAATTATATCTACGAAAAATGTTTAAAATTAACTTAATGGTCAGTACCATTGAATTAGGAGAAGGACTATGCGAGTGAGACATTCCGACAGCGACAGTGTTGTGGACATCCTCAGGTGTTGCCATTGTGTGGCGTTTAGTGCTACCTCGACTTAGCATGTATCTGTAACGAAATTAAACATAAATAAGTCTACCGATGGTCATCCTGATAATAATGTCATTTGTTACTGTTAAGAACCTAATACTATTTAGCTTTGGTTAATGGATTATACTAAATCATTTTTATTAAAAAGTAAAGATGTATTTACTTACACTGGGACTATATTTTGAAAAATGTCTTAAAATCGTGAGTAGAATATATCAGAGTTTCCAAAGAAATAATTCAAATGACCTTATCTTTGTAGTGGACTAGTCACTCGTTTGCCACTATGTAAGTATTAGTATCGTTGCAAATCGCCAACTTTTCTATTCCAACACTTTGTTTAGAGTGAGAAAATAAATGATTGAGTCATAATGAATACTTAGTTATTTGTGTTAGTTATGCAGTGATACAATTGAAATGAATGAATCAAAAAGAAGAAATCGGAGGACAACCATTTTGATTTTTGATTCGTATCTAAGCGTGTCATTTCTCATGTTTAGTGAATAAAGTAAACACATATTTCTGGATAATCAACCAAAAAGAAAATAATCTATCATAAATTATGTATATAAAATTAACAATAAAGAAAATTAATTTTTAAAATACCTTGATAGATTGTTGTTGTATGCCTCATTAGCCTGCGCATCCTCGCCGCCCGCCGCAAGAGAGTCCGAATGAACAGCACCAATCGAGCCGACAGCCACTTCGGATCCCATTGACACTCCCGGTGCAGTCGCCGAAGACGCCTGGTGAACCAATAAATATAAAATTATAAAGTGCATTGTGTCAAAAGTTATAATGATTTGTAATATTTTAACAAAAAGTTACTTACATTACTAGAGCTAGGATATAGTCCAGACGATAAGTCTTCAGATCCTGGCGGTGGTGTGGAACCGGGCTGGTAGCACATATGAAGATTGGCTCCACCGTCAGAGGCGCGGCGACCGAATGCACTCACTTAAAGAAAATCGATTCTGTTAATACTACAAAATACATAAAATAGATTTTTCACATTGAACAGGATCAAATTCTAAATCTAGTTTAAAATGACTCTTGAGTAAGTAAGTTTAACTAGATGGCTGCCACAGACGAGATATCTCATAAAAATTTTCGTGCTCACCATGTCAGTTAAGAGTTAACTCGTCAATAACTAATTAAATTAATAATTGCAAATTATAGCCGGCGTGCTAACTACAAACGTACTTTTTTCTAAGGCAGCCAAAAGGCTAAGTAAGTGAGGCAAACTTTGTCATATAAGTATAAAAAAAATAATGTAGTAACCCTAATTTAAGAAATGCCAAATTGAACATTTTCTACAATGGAGTAGGACTCGGTGACATAAACAGTACGCTGACAGCCAGTACCGGCGCGAGGTTATTTGGTGCCCTAGGCAACGGTTATTGGTGCGCCCCCTTTTTAACAACCTGTGGAATATTTTTTTTATATGCATGTCCGGACTTAATTTGAATCATATGGCCTCCTAATGGAGGTATCTCAAAAGAAGTTTTTTACGAGAACTGTTTGTTAGTCAGCCGCTTTCACCTACCTTTTTCTAAGTATATAGAATACGATACATAATTGTAATGAATAGATACAAGTATAAACTATTATTTGTTATTAGAATATAAAAAATAATTTGATTTCTCAATTTATGTGCCCCTTAATGATTTGCGCCCTAGGCAATTGCCTATTTCGCCTGTATGGTACCGCCGGCCCTGCTGACAGCCCTATTTGTGATTGTAATTTTTTGATTTATCTATGATAATTACCTTGACCCATGGCTGGAGGGGGTTTCAGAAGGTGATGGTCTTTGACAGTAAAGCTGTGGGGCGGCTGATGTTGGACGGGAGGCAAGTTCAGAGGCAGGTTGATGTCAGGCAACAGCGAATGGTAATTTCCCGAACGCTGCGACCGAGACTGACGACCACCGGTTGGACTCCGAGACTGAAAAATAAGTAGCAAAAAGAACTCAGCAAATGTTGGCTAATAATCAAGATAGTGTAACAATGTGCAAACGAAAGAGTAATTATACCTTTCCCCCTCCACCGTTAACGAAACCTCCCGCACCCGTCTCCTGTTGGGAGTTGTCGAAAGCTAACGTCACTCCGGCCGAGGCCGATGCTCGATTCCACGTATTTCCACCGTGAGGCAACGGTGGAGTGAGCATATAATGAGACTCCAAAGCCTGAAATGAGATATCCTCTATAAATAAAGTGTTCTGTTTCATATCACTATTCAAAATTTCGCATATTGAAATGTCAAATAAATAAACACGGCCATAAAAAATAGCATTTACTTGTTTAGATAGGACACTCTGATTCTGTATGAACTTCAACATCGTATGACACAATTGACGTTTTTGTGGATGCCCGAGTGTACTTTCCTTCAAATCATTTTGTCAACTTTCTCACACAACCTGTTGATAATGTCATCGTGAGCTGCTACCGGTGGCTCGCAAGCGACCACTTAATTATACACTCAATGAAGGATATTTATTTCATTTGGACAATATTGATACCATCAATGTTGTAATGGCAAACTACACGCATTGGTTTGTTTGCTTTACTGTAAGATTTCACGTTCATTTCATTGACTTACTTATACGGCAGTCGACTTTTAAGAGTTCAATACCAAACACATTCATAATATTCTATCAAAAATTGTCACACTAATATAGTATTTGATTCACCAAAAATTATAATCCAACAATGTCATCAATTCTATTGCTTTCATTACCGAGCGCATAAAACACTACCTCATAGAATAGATTAAAGCAATCATTATTTTACCTGCGTGTGCTTTGAATCTCCAGGTCCTACAGTATGTCTTCTAGCTGCTCCATGTCCGGGGACATTCTGGACGACATGTCCGCCCGATATCAGCTGTTGTCTTTCTCCAACGTTAACCGGAGCAGGCGATCCGTATTGCTCCGACGCAATACTGCTGGGGTTCGACAAATGGATCTGAGGGTCCAGTTCCATCTCGCCGAACTGCACGAAAACAAACAATATAACTGAATGAATACGAATTTCTAAATAAGTTGCGTCATGTTGTAGATATAATTCATATGTATTTATCTACAAAGATGACATTGTAACATGCATGAAGTTATTTTGATAAGCAATACAGTGGTGAAATTGTTAGACAACATATTACGTAGTTTCAAGCAGTTTCTGTAACCGAACAGTCAATGCTTTTTAGTTACGTCAACCTACGTATTGATTTTTTAGATTTTGGATTGGTGTATTTGTAAGCAAAAGGCAAAGAATGTGGTGATGTTTTCATCCTTCCCTCCCATTCTGATCCTAAAAAAGCGATTGGTGAGCAACTTGTCCTTTCCTAAGCCCATCCATCTTTTATTAACCTATCCAAACTGAGAGGTCAAGAATTCGAAGTTCAAACAACTTCTGCAAATGAAGACGTGAGATAAAAAGTTACTATGCAGAAATGTTATATGTGGTGCCTATTTTATTTCCTGTATTTAAATATGCTCCATATTGACAGCTTTTATTGGACTTAAGGGTTTTAGCATTGTCACACTCCTGTCAAAATCTGAATACCACAATGTAGAAAGAATCAAAAAATTTCATCCTACATATAACAACCCAGGCCATTAAGCTATTGTAAAAAGGAAACAAAGAAAAATAATATTGAATTATAATTAACCAGCGTACCTTCTCTAAATTCTGCGCCTCGTCGTCAGTCAAATAAACGGACATAGGTATGGCGGGCATAGACACGAAAGGGGATCCGACATCTCTGGGCTCCACACCTATCAGAGCGTCACAGGACGGAATGCCCGCCATGCCAGTAGGAGCAGTCATATCTTCCAACGCCGTCGAGGACATTTCTTGGCAGGACTGATTTGAAGACACTTGGTGAGCTAAGGAGGACATTTCTTCGTGCGATGAAGGGATCTGTGATCGGGTGTCGGCCTCCAAGGCTATCGATGACATCTGTGTGGCGGGTGATGGAATAACAGGAGTCACCTAGTAAAATATGTTCACATGTAAGATGCGTGAAAAATATTCATAATGAAATAAATTTATGTCCATTTTAGTCCACTAATAGATTGTGAATGCGATCATCCATAAATTGAGTGCTAAAGAAATGAAATTAAGATATTTAAAACACAGAAATATGTATTATAGATAATAAATAACCAGTGGTGTAGTGGGGCCAGTGTGATGAGCCAGGGCGCCGCCCTGCCACATTTTTGACTTGTAACTTAATTTTCAAGTACATACATATAAATATGATGAGTGTAAGGGCTCAAACATTATTTGAACAAAATCTTTTTTTATTGGTTTAATTGTTAAAACTTGTTTTTTTTTAACTTCGGACGGATATGAAAAAAATAGGGAAGAAATCGATGACCGACCTGGTACCTATTTATTTACCACTACACCACTGATAATAACCATATCTAAAATTTGGTCATGACAAAAAATTACACAAACGTCAGTGGTGGATTACCCCATACTTTAGTTACATTATACATAGCCCAAATATTTTTAAATTAATGTGACACTTTAGCTATCCGAAAAACTGGGCTTCCGAATTTTACTGTGCCTGGGGACGGCCAATTGCTTTATATGCCATTGATTAATGTAGATTTTAAGTAGACACTTACATTATTGTTTTGTACTAATCCACCCCCCGCACCCCTGGGTTTTTGCTTTCTTCCTCCTCCGCTATCGCTTCCGATACCCCGCCTTCCATTCTTCTTAAAAAGTTTCTCGACGAGCAGATTGTAGATTGCCGATATATGATCGAAACGAGCCCCATTCACAGACTGTATGAAAAATGTTAAATTTTAATTTCGAATATCACCATCATGGAACATTGCCATCACTCTACAAGTATATTACATAATGTAAAATTTTTAAGCATGAATCATATAAAGAGTATATTGAGAAGCCAAAAAACTGTGAAAAGTTGGTCTCGTTCCTAAAATCAAATACTACAAGTCACTGACTGATTGAATTGGCATTTAGTTGGTAGAAATCCATTACAATATGGTAAAAATGGGAAAGCATTAACTTATTATCACAACACCGTCAGAAGTTATATAACAAATATTACCAACAAACTTGAGATCATTGTTTAAATTTGTTTTGAGGAAAACTTGTATGTCGTTCATTTTTTGTACATATTTTCTTGGTTCAGGAAATGTATTGCATGTAGTAAGTCGATAAATATGACGCACTGTCAATTGATCGGTATCAGACATACTTGTGAAAGTACGGTTGCAGTTCTCGTGTGAAAGTGTGCTTTTCATTTCGGATTAAGAGTCTAACGAATCCAGGTCTATACTCTTCATGATTGGTAGTATACACAAACGTATTTTAGTATAGTGGTATTGAAAAGATTGTGAATATTTAACTTCTTATGAAAAAAACTGGTAAAACAACGTACCTGAGTAATCATATCCAACGTCAGTCCAGGCAGCGTCAGCATGTGATCAACAACCGTCCCATTCAAATCACTATCATCGAGGCTCAGCATCTCCTCTTCAGTCGGCGACGAATCCTCACAGCATCCGCACAAACCGATCTCCGGACCGGGCCTCAAATCCTGCCTTGCGATCGATGGACTTTTTGCTAGTGGACTTAAAATGATTTCACTTTTGGGAACGGCGTTGTTCGCGCGACTGCCATCTGGAGGGGTCATGGTCGGTTCCGGTTTTGATGTCATCCATTTATGTCTTGCGACCTGTCTCAACGATAGACGTTTTTCCGCATCGACGACCAACATATGCCTTATAAGCTGTTCGCAATCTGAAAAAGAATAACACATAATAAATTTACAGTTTTATGATTCAGTGAATGAACTAGATGTTATGTGTGATATGAATTTACATTTAAAGAAATTGAATAACTATGAAAACGTGTTGTATAGACAAAGTGTTGTGTAAACAAAGAAATGTTGTTGAGAACACTTGTATATCGACTGTGGAAAGGAAAAAGGAAGTAACCCACACATATCAAATTTTACAGGAGATAGGAGAATTTTACGTCATTTGATGATTTTAGGCTAAAAGCAAATTATGAAATATACACAACCCTGAAGTGCACGGTGACTTATACATTAGTTTTTTATTGACTTAGCCTAATATTAATTTAATAAATTGTTCAAGAAAAATCTTTTTTTTGTCTTTTTTTCTGGTTGCATTTTCACAAGCTTTTCTTTTTTATTTAAAACTTAATAGCTAAATTTAGATGCTAATTCGGCATTTTCAGCTTCCATCCTTTTGATAGAACGTGTGTCTAGTTTTGTACATTGTGATTATCGAAAAAAGCTTTTGGAAAAACTGAGGGTTACGTCTTTTTTCCTTTCCACAGTCGATATAGTAAACAGATGTTAGTATAAAAAAAAAAATACAATTAAAAAATTCATAGATCACACATTGTAAAAAATAATAGTGCATGTAAGTCTAGTTGAGGGATTCCAATTAAAAGTATTTTCATTTATATTAATTAACCACTTGAATACCAAGCGGTCACAGGTGTCCGGAACATATGCAAGCGAACACGGAAGTCCATGACATTTAAAAAATCAAATACTTAGTATTCTAATAGAATATAAGCAATATTTTGATGAATATGTGTAGTGCTATGTATACTGAGTCAATATAGGTTTTCAAAATATCGAATTCAAGTGTATATTAGGCAAAATTATTTTTCTCAAAAACACACAGTATCTCTGGGACATATTAATGATTTATTTGCGCGGTATTCAAACGGTTAAGTTGTATGTTTTTATGAATTTTCGCATGTGGTAATGAGAATTAACTTTTAATTAATTCCTTTGATTGCCAAATGATCATTAAAACAGAATATTTTGACTGTGCTAGAAAGGAGATGATATTTACTTGTAAAACTTAACGTTTTGTCGATTGGATTGCCACTTATGTACATGACAAAATACCATTACAATAAGGTAAAAATAGATAGTATAAATATTTAGTTCCACAAAAGTTACATAATTGAAAGTTATTCGGTATCTCACATATAGATTGTACATGCAGAAATGCATGTCTAAATTGTTACACGATTCATGTGAAACTGTTTTTTTTATCCATATCTGCTTGCAATACAGAGCATACGGTCTCCTAATGTAGATATCTTATCAGAAGTTTTTCTACGAGTACTGTTTATTACTCAATTCCTTAACCTCTCTTTTTTTAAGAGGGTAGTAAGGATAGAATGACAAGGCTAGGACATGAATAGTGGTTAGCTAATCGCTCGCAATACGCCCAGTTATTGAAGTATCGGAAGGGTGGGAGGGAATTTTTAGACATCATAAACACCCATGCCTTAGAACAGAAATTAACCATAAAAATGCTGTTCATACTGGGACTCGGACCCGTGAAATCCGGCACAGAAGCCAACAACGCTAACCGCTGCGCCATAATTAATCCCGCCGAACTAAATACCTAACTATTTTTTACCGGATACAGCACTACAGGGTTGCCATAATTTTTGATATTTTTTAGAATACGCGGGTGAGCAAAAAGAGTTGTATATATTACATTGAATGATCGTATTTTATCATTAGTTTAGGTTTGTATGTTTACAAGATATTTGTGTGAAACGTTTGACTCACCTTCAGACATAAAGTATGGTATTCTAAATTTTCCTTGAATGACAACATTCCTCAGGTCCTGAAGAGTGTTGCCATCGAAGGGGAGGGCGCCGCACACCAGCACATATAATACGACGCCGAGAGACTGGAAAGAAAACACAAATCATCATACTACTACTTCATGCCGTAGTAAAATGTTATTGAATTAACATATCTTAAGTGGGCGTTAAATGGTGGACCACTAACTAATAAGATACCTTAGGTCAATCTCAAATTGAGGAAGAGGATAGTCGATAGCACGATTCGACATCTTTAAACGGTGATATCATTTAAAAATTAGCATAATTGGAGAAAACAGACAATAACAAAACGTCATGTTGGCTCTGATCATTAGCACTTTATATCTGGATGACGTGCATAATATACGGGTCAATTCGAAGAGTATTTAACACAAAAACGTATCCACAAGAAATGCCTTCTTTGGTATTTAAGTATGCATAATTATTCATTATTGTAGTTCTGTCCGTAACAGAAAAAATAAATAATCTAAAAAGTGTGGCAGTTTAAGTGTACGAAATCAGTCAGAAAAATGCACCGGCAATACATTTTTGTGTACAGGGTATATATACTATTTATTGATTTGGCATTTACTTGGTAGAACTCTATTTTAATAGGGTAAAAATATCAAAGTATTTCAGTTCTACAGATTTTATATGTTATACGTTGATAGCTATTTCGGCTTTCGCCATCGTTAGAACTAGACGTTAGCGTTAGCTCGTTAGGGTTTGTATACCTTTCGACAGGCCAGGAACATACAAACACTTTTGAGTAAAAAATATTCATTGCAATTTGTTCAAATTTGCTAGCCTGATTAAAGTCTTGAAAAAAAGTTATTTTCTTCTCCCCTGAAAACAGGTCTAGATTTATTGTGACAAAAAATGAATGCAGAGACGGATTTACCACTTGGGAGGCACCAGTTGCAATAATATATCGAGTGCTTTTCGAAATACTAAAACTCAATTTGAAATATTTTATGGATTTTATATAATATATAATAATATGCTTCATTGAGACGCCTAAGATTGCATGCCCGTAAGGAGCGCAATAGTGCACCTGCGTGTTTGTGCGAGAATGACACTTACCCAAACGTCGGCTTTGGGGCCGTCATATTTTCTTCCCTCGAACAGTTCAGGAGCAGCGTAAGGAGGACTACCGCACCAAGTAGACATCAATTCACCGGGATTGAATTCATTACAGAAGCCAAAATCTGCCAACTGAAAACAACAAATTAAGCAGAGCCATTTGAAAAATTTGGCAAATTCAAATATTTGGCATACCTCAAATTAATTAAATTTCAAAAAAATATTTTTTCATTTAAACAATGGCCTAAAAATTATTATCTTGTATCTAATTTTGTAGTTTATTGTTTTTTTTTTTTAAAAAAATTTGATCAAACCATGCCACAAAGTGTTGTGGGTTAGCCAATGCTGTCAACCTTTTACCAGTGTTAAGAAATATAGTGAACATATCGCTATGCTTTTTTAGCAATTTGATTTTTGAGTTTTTGACTCTAAATATACATAGGTTGTAATAATTTTTCACATTATCAAATATGTCAATCGAGGATAAATGCCTCACCTTGATGTTCATGTTAGCGTCAAGAAGTAAATTCTCAGCTTTGAGATCTCGATGGACGACCCTTCTGTGATGACAGTAACCCACAGCAGCGACCATTTGCCGGAATACTCTGGCCGCTTCAGGTTCCAGCATTCGGCCTCGAGATACCAAATGATCTTAAATTTAAAATACAAACAGTAGTTATTAATTCCAAAAAAGACTTTCGAAACAAGTAGACTGACTCCACAAAGAAAATTCGATCATACAAATTCATCAAACCCAATCTTATGATTGCAAATGCGCCAAATATTTTAAATCAGAGAGATAAAATCAATGTGAATTATTTTAAGTCACTCGAGATCAACTGAACACCCACCCACCCATGTATGAGTTATCACGTTTAAATTAACAAAAAAAAAAAATTGATACCGACTTTGCTGGGATTTAATTAAGGGGAAATATGTGATATTCAATTACCGAATATTTCTCCATTAGGCGCGTACTCCGTGACCAGATATATAATGTTGTGGGTTTCCATGACCTGGTACAGCCTGATTATGTGAGGGTGCCGTAGCTTCTTCATGATGGCTATCTCCCTGAAGGTCTTCTTCAGGTTTTCCTCATCCAGGCAGCTCTTGTCGATGATTTTGATGGCCACCTAGAATTATAAATACATAATAAGAAAAAAAAGGTCACATCAGTTTGCACAAACAAGGAGTTCTACCATACCCGTTCATTAACAAGGGTCATAAAGAAATTGGTTAAAAATTCACATCCAGTGGCTCATTGATATACCTAGACAACAGCCCTATGAATAAATGAAGGTATTGAATTTTTGAGTAAAAAAATATAAGAAACCCTTAAAAATAGGATCTAGTAATCAATTTATTTTATTGATATTGTAACTATTAATAAAAACACAATAATCCTTTGTACTTCATTCCACTTTATTTAATATGTCAGGACCGGTTTCGCTCATTACGAGCATCGTCAACTGATAAGAAATATAATTTAACAGTGCTATTTATACAAAAATGAACAGTTATAAACAACAATTGGCATTGAAAAGAAAATACCAATTACATTAAAAGTGATTCTAAAATAGCACAAAATTAAAATGTTTAACACATCTAACATATAATTAAAAAGTCATCTCAGATTAATAAATTTAGAATGGGAATTGAAAGTAATTACAAACATAATTAAAATTTGGGAATTCTTTGACAAAGTGATACAATAAAAATAATGACATTAATAATGACAATAATATAGTGAATAGGCTTAATGATAGTTAAGAAAATTTCCCCTCTTCCAAGTAGTTGGTAAGTGTACATACTTAAACAAAATCGACAGCCAGGAAGATTCTGAAAAAGAAATTTTTCAAAGACCATATCAATTCTAACAAAGATATATATATATATATACATACCTATATATATTTTAAATTATATAAAAGAATAGTTAACAAGGGCTAATGCAATGGATAAAGTAACGGGGAACTAGCAAATATTAATTGATCGTTCAAAAGATCTGAATCAGGTAAAAATTTGAATCTATTGATTTCTAGGATTTCCTGTTTGTCTAGTTTGACAGACTTGTTATTTAAATGTAGAACTTTAAAATTTCTACTAATATCGAAAGTGTGATTATTTTGAAACAGATGGTTTCCAAATGAAGACTGTTCATCCCCTTTCTTAGCACAACTCAAATGCTCTTTGATTCTAATATTAAACGATCTACCTGTTTGACCAATATATTTGGCTTTACAGGAATCGCAGTTGAGTAAATATATACCGCTTTGGTTCAAAAAGTTTAACTTATCTTTAGAATTAACTAAAACACGACTCAAGTTGAGTGTGTTATAAAAGGTTACATTAAATTTATTTCTATCAATTTTCCTAGCGATTTTTTCTGTAACTCTACCCAAGTAATTTAATTTAACCCACTGTTTTATAACAACAGGTTTATCCAACACCAGGCCAGAGCTAACATTTAAAAGAGCAAGTTTTTTAGTTTTATTAAATAAAAGACGATCTACTATATCCGTAGCATAACCATTGTTAACTGCTATTTGTTTAATGGTTTCTAATTCTAAATCAAAATTTGCTTTAGTCATCGGAATCATTAGAAGTCGATGAATAAAACAATGGAAGGTAGCTAATTTATGCGAAATATGATGTCTAGAAGAACTACTAATAATATTGTCGCTGTAAGTCGTTTTTCTAAAAATTTTGAAAGTATGACGATTATTTACTATTTCAATTGTTAAATCTAAAAAGTTGATTTTATTTATCAGTTGACGATGCTCGTAATGAGCGAAACCGGTCCTGACATATTAAATAAAGTGGAATGAAGTACAAAGGATTATTGTGTTTTTATTAATATAATGCCTTTCCACCAAGTATTGACAGTGAACACCCTAAAAGTGATATTGTAACTAATAAGATAATTATTAGTGCTCAAGTATACATAACTAAACTTTAATGTATTAATTTATTTATCTTAAACAAAAAAATGTTTTACTTTTCAAGTTATAAATTTGATAAAAAAAAAACTTTTATCTTACGATTTTTTTTTAATTGGTTGTGGACTAGATGCATGGCTATAAAATACAATTCATGAAGTTTGTTACATTTAAAAAAAATGGGAAGTAGACACCGAACAGTTTATTTTACCATGAAATACCATTAAAAAAAATCAGCATTATAAAAAAAGTATTTTTGTAATACCTGGTTTTTCTACCCTTGCTATGTGCAATTCGAATTGAATGCGGTCAGTAACCTATTCATGACATCCCTGTTTGGAATCGATGCTCAAATAAATATTCCCATATACTATAACGACTCGCGAGTGTGTCCAATAATGATAGTAATATTGTTCCTGAGAATTATTGAAGTAGTGTCAATAATAAAATGATTAACTCGATACGTAACGTACATATCACAATAATAATAAATTGTTGACAATCGATCAATCAATCAGCAGAATAACAATCAACGCTCTTCACTTGTTTCGGTTCGATTGGGTGGCAGATAAGATGAGTTTCGAATTTTCATTTTTCTAAAACAAATGAAGTTTTATTTTCAAAATTCGAACTCTGATGAGAAGTGTGCCAAAACGAATTCACTAGTCTAAAAATCTAACATATATGTAGGTCCACGTAGGTATTTCAAAAGTGCATTGTTGGTTTGCTTATTATCTTACTTTAAAAATGAATTATCGCGAATTAACCGCCATAGTGATTTTATCGAAAAAGACGGTTTCATAGTAATATCATTCGATGTATGTGATTATTTACAATCATTTCGAGAAAAACACACAAGACACGACAAACAAATCGTTTTTATTGAAAAGATAAAATCAACTACCATTCTTATTTATGATCGGCTTGCGATAATTCTGTTATTGTACAAATATGTATTTTCTAAATTCTCTAGTACAGTTTTTCCAAATCTTTTTTCGCGTGAAAAAAAGACGACTCCGACTCCAGCTTTAAAATAATTAACGACTCCGACTCTGAGGAAATTTTTCAATAATTTCATTTTAACTTATATATGTATACCATCAGATCATCTTTAGTCAGCCAAGCATGAAATGTTAACACTTTTGACTATTTTGTTTAAATACACATCATTAAATATATTTTTCAAAAAAAAATCGAGCCGCTCATTTTTCACGACTCCGACTCCGACTCCACAGCCCTGCTTTTTACACTTGCGGACCGGCAAAACATATATCATTTGGATTGCATTTTTTTTAGCCAAAGCCGAAAATTTCGATGGACCGGTACCGCTCCGCGGACCATCGGTTGGAAAACACTGCTCTAGCGCAAATGTGTAAAAAATGAGCTACGGCATCTTAAATCTATTTCAAAATTAGTCCGTCGTGTAAAGACAGCTGATTTCAGTCTTTGAAATAAATTAAGTAATGTCCCAGAGTTTTACGTCGTCAAATTTGAACAGGAGAAAGCAAGAAATGCCATTTTGCCCACCCTTGCTCCTCCAGTACTGTAGAGTTTATTTTTCAACATAAGTATCAACTCGTATGGTTTTTTTAATGTGTCCAGTTAGGTCAGTAATGGACAACTTGCGGTCTTCTCAATTCTCAAGTGCGACCTATTCACTGAAACCTTACTTCACGTTTTATTGTTTTCATGATTTTTTGAACGTGGGATTATTCTGTTTGATAATGTGTGCCACCGTTACAAAAAATACAGTTCAATCAAAAGAATAAAAATTGAAAGAAGAGAAAATCGACGTTTCAAAGAAAAAATATATAATATTCTATTGCATGTTTGGCAATCTGTAAAATAAATTGTGATGGTTTCCACCATTCGTTCATGCAGCTGAAATTAAGCACAATAATGAACATAGCATATCAAACGATTTTCGGGTGACCCCATATTGATCAAGATTTTGAATCGTGACTCCCACTTTTGGTTAACAATGATACTCTATAATAATATACTACACTAAACCTCCGATCCAAGTTAACCGGAATTCACGTTTTACTTATATTTGAGAGCAATTCCTGCAGTCCCGTTTCATTTTAGTACATAATTTTAGCCGCATTTATATTTGTATTACCTGTAATTTACGACTGAAATATAAAACATAAAAAATCAATTCTATTCTACTAACTCTAATGACGGTCACTACCAACGTTCAATCTAAGCTGCGCGCAGCAGTTGAGAAACCCCCGCGCACTCATTCCGGGTTGGCGCGCACTACAAGACAGTTCTCAATTAATATTTGATCGGTCCGCGCAGTCTCCGCGCAGCCTTTGAAATTTCCGCGCAGCTAACCCTTCGGCTTAGAGCAGTGGTTTCCGACCTTTTTGTCATTGCGCCTCCCTTTGAAGAAAAAAATATCTTCGCGCCTCCCCATACTTTATTTCATATAGTAATAAAGACACGTTTTAAAGGGTAAATAAATATGTTGGACTGTTCGCGCCTCCCTTTGCAATAGTCCATGCCTCCCCAGGGAGGCGCGCCTCCCAGTTTGGAAATCGCTGGCTTAGAGGGAACGTTGGTCACTACCAAACCTTCAAAATAAATGTTTTGAATCGAAAGAGTTCTGTATCACAACGACACAGAAATATGAATTCAACTAATTCGATTGATTTTGTTAATATACATAAACAAATATGCCCCCCAATCTAAGGTTTACCTCAATTTGCAATTTTTCATTGGTCCTTTCAAAAACTTAAAATGGGTGTTTCTGTGTATCTCCAACACGTAATTATTTTAACAATAGTGGACATTGCCGCAATTATTACATTTACATTTATGCAATACCAACCGTAAAAATCAATTTTAAAGTAATGTGGAGTATTAAATTAGAGACACGTTATCACTCGAGTACCGAAACGTCAAAAATATGATCGAGGACCAATGGGGTACAAAGCAACCCCAGACAAATTTGCGTAATATAATGGAGCTATCATTGTAGATTACAATAAATTCCAACTAGATATTATTTTCCAACGTAAATAGGAACTTGAAGGTTAATAAGTGTCAAGATCAGAGGTCGGCAACTTTTTTACTGTGCGGGCACTCAAAATCGCTTGCTTATGACCAAGGGCACTATATCTAAGTAGATCATAATAAATATGAGAATAGCACCCTGGATTTTAATTTGAATAATATGGTCACCTTACAGTAGAATAAATAACAGTAATACATATTAGTAATACATATTTAATATTACATGAATCTTCGAGTTCCCCTCTCGTGCGGATTCGATTCTTTGACCTCTCGTGCTCTTTTTAACGCTGTTGATTCAGATGTGAGAATAGAAAAAAAAAACTTCCGTCGATTTGCGCAACCAACAATGGAGAAATAAAAACAACAATGGATTTTGGTAGCCGCGACCGGTAAACGAACCTCGGGACCTCGCCATTCATAAAAATGCTAAACAGACACTAGTCAGAGAGCATCATCTATCGGCCGCGTTATTCGAGACATTTCTTCACCTCGCACCAACGGGCCAAGGGATTACAACACGCCAACACCGGACGAATATAACAATTCCGGTATTTTGATATTTCATATAAAATACCGGAATCGCAAAAACGAACAAAAAGAAAAATACTTGGGTCGCAATACCTGACGGATAATTAATTAAGCATAAATGAAATATTTTCATAAATACTATTTTTTAAATGCTTGTTCATTAATGCTGGAATTCGTCAATCTTGATCGAATCTTCGAGCAAATAAGTTCGGGTACTGTAAAAGTATTCTCAGAATCGAAGCTTCTTGGTCGTTAAAATATTAACTGTACACTAATGCAAATATTTTCAGATTCAAAATAATATTTAATTTAACTTTACTGTCAAATATTTTTCAATTGATGTGAACTCGATGGCGAGTAAAAATTACATCACCTACACCCTTTTCCAAGATAACAATCTGAATTTGATATTAACCTTTCCAGGACTTGAACCCAGACAGGGGTGGGTTGGAGGGGTTCGGGCGAGCCCCTTGTTAGATTTTACCACAGCAAGCGAGCCCCTTGTTAAATTAAGAGAAAACAATATTCTCAGATCAAATTAGTACATAACTGAAATTTATGACATATATATTATCTACGACAGCTTCCAGTATACACAGTAGTAGAAGTAGTAGTAGTAGTATTAGTTTATGGTAAACAGCGTATTGTTGCATATTATAAGTTTATTAAGTAACAATTGTTTGCTTATTTAAGTAATGCATATAATTACATATGAGTGATTTTTTATTTTTTATTGTATTTGTTAAAAAAATTAAATTACAGTGCATGACATAACAGCTGACGCCAAATCGCCAAGCACTTGAAAAATATAATAAGACAATATATAAAATAAAAATACACAGTACATCACATTCAACATAAAAAATCAAGAAATATAATAGAAAAATTTATCAAACAGTTCACAAATACAATCACTAAAAATGTCCACTTCTCTAGGCAATGCGTTGATTAATCGAACGGCCCTTGGAAATGGTGACTCATACCTCCTAAGCGAGGTATAAGTTTTCAGAAATAAAAGTTTTTGCTCATAGTTTCGCCCACGTAAGAATAAATTGGGAGCATGTAAATTAATAGTCGTGAGAATTTCAGGATTATTAACTCGGCCCCGAAGAAGAGAAAAATGCTTAAAGCTTGAAAAAGATCTTCGAGCTTCAAGAGAGTGAAACGATAACATTCCTAAAAGAAATTTAGTGGGGTAGTATTCCTTTAAGGAATTATCAAAGGGAAAGAATTTAAATTGTTTGAAATAATAATATCTTAGAAATTTCTTATGGACTCTCTCTAATTGCAGCTTGTATGAACTTTCATATGGGCTCCAAATGATGGATCCATATTCAAGCGTACTTAAGACCAAAGAAACATAAAGCGTGCGAAACACAGTTGGGTTTTCAAATGGTTTACTTTAATTTAAACAATAAATCCAAGGAGTTTGCTTGCACGCAGTGCAATATAAGTGATATGCGAATGAAAGGTGAAAGAAGAGTCGAATCTTATACCAAGATCAACAACTTCAGACAAACGTTTTAAAGCATCATTAGATATTGCATAGTTATATACTATGCAATATCGATAAATTACTTTGCGATTAAACGAGCCCCTTGTTAAAGTATCGGCAGCCTACCGCTGAACCCAGACCCACCGGATTGCAAGGGTTGCGAAATTCTCGAATTTTTTTTGAAAACAGGCAATCGGGCAAAATTTTAGAAACCACGTGAAACTTTAAAAAAGTCCCAATTTTTGTTCATTTTGAGAAATCTGTAAATTCCCAGAATTTCAAAATCGGTGAGCAAAGATGTTTCTCCACGGATCCTCAAACACGGGATCCCGGGATCTGATGCCCTAGCGAGATAGTTAGTATATCTTTGGCGGTCGGTAAAAGACCGAATCATAATATATTATCGTGTTTCCGTACCCTACGATTAAAAGTCGTATGTGTGCATTTTAAAAACGGATACAACATCTCGCAGAGACACAAAAGTGCCAACAGTCTCGTGCTCGTATCACTGAATCTTAAAATTCGTCGAGATGAGTTTGATTCTGAAACGTACCAAAGACAGGTGTTCCAAAAAAATATTAATAGCGGGAGCTATATGCACACTTCAAAATTTACGGGGAGCTATTAAATTTACAACTTCGACATTGGATATTACATTTGAAAATATTCCGAGGACTCTTGACTAGTAGTTAGCTAATTACTCTCAATATTACACAGTAAGCCACTGATATAAATTATGTATTGAAACCCTTTACACTGCTTAGTTAATATTTATTTTCACCTTGTATTAATTTATTACTATGATAATTAAAACTAAAATTTATTTCGGATGCCGCAGTACAACAAAATTCATCTTACACAATATACATACAGTCGAACTTGGTTACTACGACGAAGATGGGATCGTGAACATTTTTGACGATATTTTTGCTCGGTATGAGAAGTTGCTTGTTATAAAAATGAATAAATGTATGGAGTAACCTACCCTGTATGCCGCTGTGTGGTCGAGTGGTCAACGTCGTTGGCTACCGCTACGGAGGTCACGGGTTCGAATCCCGGTACGGGCAGTTTTATAAATTGATTTTTCAATCGATTTATGAATTTCTGTTCAAAGGCATGGATGTCTTGAATTCCCCCCTCCAACCCATCCTATCCTATGAACGGGGCGTATCGAGAGCGATTAGTTTACCACTAGTCCTGTCCTAGCCCTATCCTTCTATTCCTACTCTCTTTGGAAAAAGAGAGGTTGAGCAACTGAGTAACAAGCGGTTCTCGTAGAAACACTTCTGTTGAGATAAACTCCATTAGGAGTCCATATGCTCCACATTGGGAGCGGACATGGTAAAAAAAAAAGAAAACCTATAAACTGAAATGCCAACGAATGTTTCCTCAGAACATCCGAGATCTTGCTATTTCTGTGATAAACGAGTTCGACTATGTATACCCGGGGTGGGGAACCTTTTCTTCTCTAAAGGCCGCATTCATTTTTCTGATTCGACATAAGGCCACAGTAAACATTGACTAGGGAAACTTTGGCCGAAAACAGGAATATATCAGGTATTTACGAATTTATATAAATTTACAGAATTGGTCAGAAGTAGAGTAGCCAAAAGGCCGCAGGTTCCCCACGCCTGATATGTACAGTGTTAGTAAAAAAATAACTAAATATGCCGAGCCCGGCGTAAAAAGGGTTTGTTTTCTTTCCTCGCCGTGCAACCCGAGTGAGACGAATCGTAAAGCCATTGACCACTCGGTTACTGGACCGCAGATTTAATTGGCACTCAACAAAGAAACCATTGTGTAAATACAATATGTAATTTACGATATACTATTCAATTTTCAATCATAATTCATACGCTCAAGACTTCGAGAGTCCTTGAACGCGAGACAGCAAAGGAGCTTGGGATTCTCGGGAATAAATTCTCGGTTTACATGGACGCGGGATCTCTATTGATATTACTCGTAATTTATTTTAGAGCGAGTTTCATTTATTGTGAGAAATTTCTACTATTGTTTACGATGTTAAGCCCCAAGAATAAATCCCCACTAATAAAAGTCAATAAAATCAATACAGTTGGTGTAAACTCGACGTAAACAGATAGGTAGAAATGAAATAAAACCAACCGCTCTAGTATCACGGAAACGTCCATTTAAGAACTTGCAATCACCGAATTAATTACATACAAAATTTTGAATTAACACAATACATAATAACTATTATACAACCTAGCTTTCTCACACGATTTTATAAATGTTAAGAAAATTAAAAAAAAATGA
Organism: Himalopsyche anomala; assembly: GCA_031772345.1. Taxonomy (NCBI): domain Eukaryota; kingdom Metazoa; phylum Arthropoda; class Insecta; order Trichoptera; family Rhyacophilidae; genus Himalopsyche; species Himalopsyche anomala. The sequence continues at coordinate 1,021,740 of CM062825.1, forward strand.
ACCTACCGCCCGCGCGGGAACAAAATGAATTTAATTTTCTTGCCGAAATGGAAAAATATCAGTTCTTTCATCTCGGACAAAAAAAAAACAAAAAAAAAGAACATCAAGTGAATTTACAACTAAAGGTCTCTGGAACCATGTCCCAGGACCGGGAACTGTCCCCCACACACGTTGTGTTCGGTTCGTGTCACAAAGAGCAAGAAAGAAAGAAACAAAAATCACATCGGTATCGGAAAAACAATGAACACTAAAACAATTGATATTACGGGTTAGATGATAACAAAATTTAAACATAATTAATTTAGCTACACATTTTTAAATTCTGCCAGTTAGTGGTAGTGGGAGTGGGTGACAATAAACCCTACCGTACCCACTATACATAATTCCCTACCCTCGTATAGAGGCGGGGATTAATTATTCGTAAATAATTATCTTTACAAATATTCAATGAGTTTTGCGGAGAGTACGTTGCGGCCCTATAGTAGAATGTGCTCATAATTTCATTCGAGTGTGCGATTATAGGGATTACTTACCATAATTTGGTCATATATCATGATTTTCAATTTCTGCTACGTGATTTTAAACCAATTGAGGCTAATCCCCGTTACCAGTGGAACATACGCAATGATAATTAGTGCAGACTTGTTTACCGTACAATAAAATTCTCAAGTTTTCAAGGATACAAGCTTTGAACACTTGCGTAAACCAGTGGCCAAAGTTCTCTCTAATTTTTCTATTGAGTGTGCGGACCATCAACTTCTGTGTGCAGAAAATTTTCAGAAAAGTAAAAAATGTGCGCAAATATGTATCTAGGAAGGAACTCACTGACGGTAAAAAATAAATTTGCAATACCATGCAGCTAAAGCAGCGGTTACCAAGCTACGGCCCTCTTAAGATTTCAATTCTTTTCCCGTAAGTAATGCAGTTTGAATTAATAGATTTGCAACAGAGCCTGGAAGCAAAAGCATCTATCTTATCGTGACCAATTTTTTTTTATTGAATTCTACATATGACTTTCACTTGAGGCAGCGGTGGGCTGCCAATACGTTAACAAGGGGCTCGCTTAATATCAAAGTAATTTATCAGTCATATGCAATTATATGCGATACTTTTAAATAAGCAAACGATTGTTACTTAATACACTTAAAATATGCAACAATATGCAGTTTCCCATAAACTAATCAATGTTAATGGCTACAAATGTACTATTGTGTATACTGGAAGCTGTCGTAGATAGTATATGTCAGAAATTGCAGTTATGTACTAATTTGATCTGAGAATATTGTTTTCTATTAATTTAACAAAGGGCTCGCCGGCCGTGGTAAAATCTAACAAGGGGCTCGCGCGAGCCCCCTCCAGCCCACCCCTGACTTGAGGTATATCCAAAAATAATTAAACATGCTCATCAAATGGCTCCTTCACTTAGAAGTATCTATATTTGCGACAAAACATTTTTACCATTAATAAATCAAACTTGAAATTAACGGACAGCCATTTTGCAACTGTTTTGTGTATTTACACAATGGCCTAGATTGCGAAATTGAGTTTCAAACAAACGATTGCATAAATCACACGGTGATTTTTTTGTAGAAATAATTAATAAGACTTTAAAAGTAATAATATGTTTACTTACGTTTTTTAACAGAAACTATTCAAAAAAGAAATAGTGGCCCGCCATTTTTTTATTTCAAAATTGTCACTTTAACTAAAAAGTTTGTGAAAACCAAATGCTTTCTGCCAATTTTAAAGTGTCAACTGTCGATACTTGCCCGAAAGGCATTTATTTATTTAAAATAAAACACTGTTTTGTACTGTTCCACATTCATAAAATCGGACCAGGACCGTTTTTAGTTGTTTAGTTTAAATGAAAAGGCAGGCAATCAACACCATAAAATCTGTCATATGCAAACACCGACCATCGTATTAGTGTGAGACCCATCATCTATTTTTGATCGTTATAAGAATCAGCTAGTTGTAGGTTTAATCTCTGTTTTCGTGATAAAAAAAATAATTTAAATCTAAAAAAAAAAATTTGACTTTTGGTCCGGCCCGCCGTTTATTATGAATTCATGATGTGACCCTTCAGCGAAAAAGTTTGCCTAGACATGACAAAAGTGACCTGAATCTGTGTTTAGAAAAGACAACATTTGAAAGAGATTCACTTGATGCAGTGAAATAGATAAACACGTTTCATTGTTCTATTTTTTTTAACATAATTTTTTGTTGTAGAAATATTTAATCTACTTCTATAACAATATGGTGCCGTGAAAAGTGTATTTAGAGTAATTGACGTTGGGCGTGCCGAAATAATGACCATAATGGGACAATAACGTTGACATTTGAAACGCGGCCGAGTAAATGGGGATATTTCTGTGAGATACCTTTCTCTACATCAAAGTAAGCAATATCGTCATAGTTGAAGAAAAAACTTTCATTTGGAAATATGTACTAGTAATCGATGACTAGTAATTGTGTGTCAATCATTTACACAATTAAACAATTAGCTGTTCAAATATTGTTTAAATAATAACTGTTGAGCAAAGAGTGCGTGTGATTCTAGGTGTAATATAACAACTTAATGCAGTGGTTTCCAACCTTTATTTTACTACGTCTCCTTTTGGAGAAAATAATATCTTCGCGCCTCCCAATCATTTATTTCATATAGTAATAAATATACGTTTTAAAGGGTTAATACATATTTTGGACTGTTCTCGCCTCCCTTTGCAATAATACACGCCTCCCAGGTTGGAAATCGCTGACTTAATGTATTCGATTTCGTTGAAAATGTATTATATATTTATGTTTGTTGTTTAACAAACATCAGCTTTTCTAGTGATCGTCCACTTGCCATGAAAGCAGGGCCGGCGCTACCATACAGACGAAATAGGCAATCGCCTAGGGCGCAAATCGTTAAGGGGCGCATCATCAAATTATTTTTTATATTATAATAAGAAATAATAGTTTATACTTGTATCTGTTCGTTATAATTATGTATCGTATTCTATATACTTCGAAAAAGGTAGGTTGAGCGACTGACTAACAAACAGTTCTCGTAAAAAACTTATTTTGAGATACCTCCACTAGGAGGCCATATGTTTCACATTGAGAGCGGAGATGCATATAAAAAAAATATTTCAGTTTTTTAAAGAGGGCGCATCAATAACCGTTGCCTAGGGCGCCAAATAACCTCGCGCCGGTACTGCGTGTAAGATATAAAAATATTGTTAGATACGTTATAACTAAACGCCTACGCCGGACGGACATCAATCACGTATGGTTAGAGTAAATTCACAAAACGTTACAAAGCGTTAATACGCCTGAAGGAAGACCGCGACTTGGGTAGATGGGGGTGTCGCATGAATTGCGAGTGCTGGAAATCAACGACTGACCTATGAAGAAAGAGCATCGAGCTTGGATGAGGTCCCTAAAATTTGGAGGCCCCAAGCGAGCGCCTCATTCGCTTATGGGTAATCCGCCTCTGACCACCAATCAAATCATTACAACATTTAATCGAAAACTATTAAATGAGTTTCAAGTTTAGATTTTCAATTGTCGTCGCTGAGCATATTATCATAATATTAAATATATTAAATAGAGTCCCTAATTTCAACGTAATGTAGGTATAATTTTGCTTATATTGACCATTCGTACAAAAAAAAATATTGTTAAAAAAAACTTTGAACGGGAAGAAGATAAATCTAATGTGTCGTCAATTGCCAAAAAAAATATTAAGAAGCATTGCGGTATTGCAGTGTTTTCCAAAGTGTGGTACGCGTACCCAGTGGTGTAGTGGGGCCAGGTCGGCGACCTGGCACCTGAAAATGAGGAAGGCCTTTTTGACTTGTAACTTAATTTTCAATAACATACATATACTTATTCAAAATCGTTTTCTTTTATTTATTAAACAGTTAGAACATTTAACTTCGGACGAATATAAAAAAAAAACAAAAAAAAATAGGGAAGAAATCAATGACCGACCTGGTACCTATTTATTTACCACTTCACCACTGCGCGTACCCCCTGGGGGACGGGAAGAGTTTGGAGGGGGTGCGCGGTGGATCGGGCTTTGACTGCGTCTGGTGCAACACGTAGCTTAGATATTTTGATTTGTATTGAAGTATACGCATGTTTTAGACGAGGGGTAATTGGGTGTTACGAAAATAATAGAAGGGGTACACAGCTGTCGAAAGTTTGGGAAACACTGTCGTAGGGTATTATTTTTGATGTGTGACTCAAATTTTTATTTGTTTTTTTCGTAGCAAAAAAAAAGGAAAAATCTACACGTACACTTTAAAGTTTAAGCCTTAATACATACCATCAGAGCTAACCTGAGGATTTTTACGCCTGTGTGTGAGGCGCCTCGAAAAACTGTAATTAAATGAAAGGATAGTGCTAAAATCTTAGTGGGCCGCACATTTTGCATACCATGTTCTGCATAAAAATAGAAGTATTTAAATTAATCGATGTAAGCTAGTCCCACTTCAACCCTGTGGCGGCTCGCTATGGAGCCAATGGACGATTACATGATCTCCTGTTAACGAGAACTTAATGTTAATCAGTTGTGCAACCTCTATTGGTAGATAAGATGAGTTGACCTTTTGTAATATAATCCACATATTACAAAGGGATTATTAGTTATTCAATCCCTTTCAGTTTAAGTTCCGTTTAAAAGGCTCGGATATAGTGAATAGGAAGGTAAATGTTTTAAAAAATCAACGTACGAATGGGATCATTAAAAAAATTATGCCGTAAGCCTAAGCCTTACAGCAGGGGTTCCCAAGGGGTGGAGGAATTGCTGTCGTATATAAAAATATATATATATAACATGTTTATATGCATAATTATTCGGAGTGAACCCTCTTTGTAAGAGTAAAGACTACCTTAAGTACCTTGGGAGGGGGGGAATTATATTCTGAACAGTAGTGAAAGATGAAATGCAGCAAACAAAGTTGGGAATCCTTGCTAAAGATCAATGTTTCTTAACCTCTTCCCGGTCACGCCCGAGTATACTCGGGCATTGAAAGTCGTCAAAACGGACACACGAGATAACTCGGGCAAATTCCATTTAAAAAAAACAATGAATTCTTTCACTAAATATGCATGTTTTCTAAATATACCACTAGTGTTTGATATTCGAGCATAATAAAAAATATGTGATCCTTTTTGGAACATTTGTTTAAATAAATTGGACCGGCAAGTGGTTAACAGGAGAATAAGCCCCCTAGGGGGTGTTTGTAAACGTTAAGCATTTGCGGGGCGCTGCTGAAATTCCAGAGCTGATTGCATATTGCGATGATCAATCATCACTATCAATTCTTACGAGACAGCGGATTTTAGTTATTTGCGTAAGTGTATCCGAGTTAGTCTGCATTATAAGCATTTTAGTATAAATTGGATCTCGTTCCAAGAAATCCGTTGCATGACATATTCATTGCGACAAGAAGTTTTTATTTTAAATTTTGTTTTTTATTGGGTGAGGAGTTTTTTTCTGCGATGAAGGCTGTGAAGTTTTTTAATGAAGTTTAAAAAAAAATACTGCTCTACTCGGCCGCGTAGACGCGACAGTGTAAAACTACGTAATTGTTGGCAAAAGAAGACTTTTAGGAAACGAAAAGTTTAAATAATTTTCTTTAAAATGACGTTTGAGGCATTGATGCAATTTCAAAGAAAACATATCACAACAAGGAAACAATGCAGCTAACGTCATGTTCTGCGAAATTGAAAAAAAATGAGTTGATTGATTCTACTCACAGTAGTATCTATCATCAATAAAAAATGACCATCCGAAGCTAATCGAACATTTATTTCATGCAGTTGAATTAATTCAGCTGCCTTTTTTTTCATTTAACGGTTTTATGTATAATATAATATACTAAAAATCGTTTTCCGGAAGAAAACCTACCTATATTTACCTAGCAGCGTCGTACAGATGGGGTGATCTCGAATCCTAGATAAGACATTTAAATAATATACTCATAATTAGGGCAGTGTGGCACGGAAATTTTCACCTACTCTAATTTTTAAACTTAAAAAAGTCAGACTGATTTTTCATATGCGTAACATTGACAGGTGCGAGAAGTGTTTGTTGCGAAAATACTTAGTATATTTTCACCCCTGGTATAAAATAGGACAATATATGGCATTACCAGTGGCGGATTAAGCACTTTGGAGGCCCCAGGCGCAATCAATTTTGGAGGCCCTGTTTTTCGAATGACATAAAAGTGCTCCAGAACTCTTTGTGAATAATAATAAATTTTGAAATTAAAATATAAGAGTGATGCTATCTTTGAGGCCCCCAAGATTTGGAGGCCCCAAGCGCGCGCCTGTTGCGGTTATGGGGTAATCCGCCACTGGGAATTACAGCTGACGTAATGCGTTATACATTTTGACAATTAATAATATAATTTAGAGAATTATGAAAAACGGAAATGAAAAAATAATAAGACATCCACAATTTTGAAAAATAGCATAGTCGACTAAAATGGACAAATACTATATTTTTACACGAATTATTTGGTCTAATACGATTCTCCGAGACAACAAAAAAATAAACAGGACTGTAAAGTCAAGAGTCGAGAGTCGGAAAAATCTAACGGCTTGGACACATTTCTGTTAAATTATTAGTCTAATCATCATATTGATTGGTGAAATGAATGGCTGGCTATGCACTATAATTATTCTAGGGTAATCTGATAAAATGGGTATGATCATCATAATCAATTTAGATAATGATATATTTTTAATAGCGGTATTTATTATCAAAGTATCGATTCTGACAATAGCTCTGTTCTTCTGCGTACTTCTAACGGTTTGCTGACGGTTCGCAAACTGTTTTCGAGTTAGAATATAAAAGCTTTCAATTCGATTCTAATTTGAAAATAGTTTGCAAACCGTCAGAAGTACGCAGAAGAACAGAGCAATTGCAATCCCATTCGTATTGTATTTTTGCTTTATTTAAACTTTTTTGTTTTGTAATATCGATATTTAATATGAAATACCGGTATAGATTTTTAGTAGGGTATTCAGATCCCTACCAGAGTAGAACCGAAACCGGCGGGGCGATGCGTTAGTGTGTGTTCGGAACGGTCAAAGCCCACGCGGCCACGTGCTGCAGGTCGAGAGCACGTGCCTCCACTCAAAAGCACGCGGTTCCAGATGTTACTCGCCGAATTATTACGCGTACAATATTATAATCGGCGACCTGTCATTTACTCTCAAACGAGACATTGTTGTTGTGGCCGATTTGTAAAAGGGGGGAGGAGGGGGCACAATATCGTAATTTGCCGACATGTGCACAGGTGCAAGCATAACACTATCGGAGACCTTAACCCCCTTCGCATAGTGTATCCATTTCATTTTGTAGGGTGGCTTGAAAGAATTCCTTTCACAGATACTTTTAAGCTGAGTAGACTTGTCACTGTCTTACTAAAAAAATTGAATGGAAAATCCATTAAAAAAAACCTTATCAGAAGTGGGCTGCCAATACGTTAACATGGGTTTATCCGCAATGTTCCGAACGGGTGGATCTTTAAACACTATTAAACAATATACGCAATTAATTATAAATCAATGGAATGATACTTTATACACTTATACTATTGTAACAAAACATAATGCACCGTTAAATAATAAACATACTAGCAAAATGTACTTTCCTAGATCGCAAGAACCAAGAGTTCTAAGATGAATATATTATCAAGTTCTAGAATTTAGAGCCTAGACCAGCGGTCATCAAACTACGGCCCGTGGGCCGGATCTTACGCCTGATTTTAAATTTACACATGCGAAACATTGATTTTTTAAAATTCTAATACGAATCCAACACGAATGTTTTTCGTCCAGCCACCCGACGTTTTTAAAATAATCATCAAGCTCGTTTCTCAAAATGTTTGGTGACGCCAGGTTTATACTCTTGGTCAGCGATACTCAACCTTTTTTCCATCTGGGCCGCATGCCGGTTTATATTATATTACGTGGGCCGCGGTGTATTAAGAGTAATACGTAAATATACCAAAAACTTTACATAATTTTTGGCATAACAGAAATGTAAGTATACAAAAAAATAGTTGGAAAATCATCGGTTTGAAGTACATACGTATGTATGTATATCGACTGTGGAAAGGAAAAAGGACGTAACCAACACATATCAAATTTCACAGGAGGCGCTAAAACCGTGTTTTGATGATTTTGTGACATATGCAAATTTTGAATTATACACAACCTTGAAGTGCACGGATACTTCTAAACTGGTGTTTAATTGACATAACCTAATATTAATTAAAGAAATTGTCTCGGAAAAACCTTTATTTCAGTGTTTCTTCTTGGTTTTAATTTTTTACAAGGTCATCTTTTTCAAACTTAAAAGCTAAATTTAGATACTTATTCGGCATTTTTAGCTTCCATCCTTTTGATAGAATGTGTGTCAAGTTGTATACATTGTGATTATCGAAAAAAAGCTGTTTTGGAAAATTGAGGGTTACGTCCTTTTTCCTTTCCACAGTCGATAAGTAAACAAACGAGAAAAACAATATCATAAAATTATAGCTGAAGAATTGTTATCTAATATTGCATTTATTTACCAATATTCGACTTCTCCTAAGATTTTTTTGTTAATATATATTATTCTCTAAGCTATTTAGTATCAACAAATTCTTTTTTAATTAATACTTTTTAAAGCATGTATTTTTACTCTATTGCAAAAGAGCCGAACATTTTAGTTGGAGTTTTAATTGTTGGTGGTGTCGTTATATAATAAATATAGTCGTGAATATTTTGTAGATCGATGCAAATAAAACATGTCGGGTTCATAGCACAGCGGTCAACGTCGTTGGCTTCCATGCCGGACCGCACGGGTTCGAATCCCAGTTGGAACTACACTTTTTCAATCGATTTATCGATTTCTGTTCGGAGGTATGGATGTTTGTGTTATCAAGAAATTCCCTCCCGCCCTTCCAATCCTAAAATAACGGGGCGTAAGCGAGAGCGATTAGTTTACCACTAATCCTGTCATAGCCCTATCTTTTTTATCTATACTGTCCAGCGGTGGGCTGCCAATATCTTAACAAGGGGCTCGGTAAATTTTATTCATTTTTTTATCCATGTCCGCTCCCAATGTCGAGCATATGGCCTCATAATGAAGGTATCTCAAAAAAAGTTATTTTTCTACGAGAACTGCTTGTTACTTAGTCGCTCAACCTCTCTTTTTCAAAGATAGTAGTAGGGATAGAATGCTAATGATAAGACAGGACTAGTGACAACACTATTAATAGTAGCGCCTAGTTGAATTGAAGGATCGGAAGAGTGGGAGGCAAACTTAAGACATCACAAACACCCATGCCTTCGAACAGAAAATAGATAAATCGATCGAAAAAATGCTGTTTCGTACTGGGACTCGATCCCGTGAGGTCCCACACGGAAGCCTACAACGCTGAATGAAAAAATGAAGGGACAACTAATTTTTAAATTTAACCATCTACAGAAATTGCAGTTATGTGATGATTTGATCTAAGACGAATGATTTTCTTATCTTAACAAGGGGCTCGCCGGCCGCGCCGAAATTTAACAACGCCACTTTAACAAGCCCCCTCCAGTCCGTCACTGGTACTGTCTTCGGAAACAGAGAGGTTGAGCAACTGAGCAACAAAGCAGTGCTCGTAGAAACATTCTGTTGAAGTACCTACATTAGGAGACCATATGCTCCACATTGGAAGCAGACATGGATTAAAAAAAAACAGAACAAAAATACAAGATAAAGACCGGTTTCGATCTTGTTAGAAAATTTTTCAACAATATCTGATGTCGAAACAAAAATCAAATTTGGAATTTCTACAATCTGTGTTTTTCAATTTGTTTTGTATAAATATGGTATCGTAATCTATACATTTAATAGTTTTGGGATTTTTAGAGGAATATGATTAAATTTCCCGTCAAGACCAGACGTTGAAATTGTGGGGGTAAAAAAAAATTGCTTGTCAATCACAATGCTTTGTTTTCTATCATAGATTGGGAGGAATTTTCATTTTCAAATTTTGTGTTCGTCATCTAGGCCGAGGGTGCTATGTTATATACATTTTTTCGTCGTCTTTCTTTCGAGTAGGGATTGCAAAACCGGACGAATATGACAATGCTGGCATTTCGTATTAAAAACCGGTATTGCAAGCATCAGTACCAGTACTGCAAATATATATTATACATATATATAATGTACAATCATTTTTTTTTACACAGTATACACTAGGGCATGTCGGTTTTCAAAAACCGGTTTTTTGGCAAAATTTGTGACATTCGAAAACCGGTTTTTCAACTTCGTAACCGGTCGTGCTGAATTATTCATAAACAAGTCTATAAACAAAAGAACAGAAAATTTTGAATTTTATTTCATGGCTTAAAAACCCGAAAGACCCCACATCATTACCCAGCGAAAGGGTATTTTTGATATCAGGAAATTTTGTTACAAAATGATCAGTTGACGCTTTGTGTTTTCTTAAATCATATTTTCAGAACAGTATTACCAAATAATTTCTTGTTGTGCATTCATATGTATATAAATAAACAACATAAAAAAATGAACTTTTTCTCGCCATTTTAATTGAATTATCCATTTTTTGTAAAACTTCGAAAACCGGATAAAACCGGTTTTCGGACAATATTGACATTCGACAACCGGTTTTTTCAAAAGTCGGTTTATGTATAAGCCCTAGTAGACACGGTCCACAAAAATCGATTAAAATAAGGTAATACTGTATTTTGTCGCCTGCTGGGGCCCAGTTGGTTAGAGCTTGCTCTACCGATGACGCAGGTCTGGGTTCGACTCCCGGTCAGATCACAGTGAATTTGAGAATTATTCAATTCAAAGTTGTGATCGAAGACTGGGTGTTTGTGATGTCAATTCACATCATTTCCTCTCCTCCCATGCTTCTGATCCTTTAATAACTGGGTGTAGCAATAGCGATTAGCCAACCACTAGTACTGTTATAGCCTGATCTTTCTTTTCCTACCACCCTCTTTGAAAAGAGAGGGTAATACAGTAAGAAGGGTTTCTTACTGTATTTTGATAAAGACAAAAATATACTATTTTTCGTTACTTGATTGTGTACGGGGACTTTTATGAGGGACTGGGCATGAATCGCTTTCATCGCTAGAAATTTCAATAAGCACAATTAAAACACAAACACTTTCTTTCTTTGAGTGGTATATACATACTGCCAGTCACTGTGATGGCAATGCCGAACGAATAAATCAATACAGTTATTTTGATATTTTATAATCTATACCGGTATTTTTTTTTATCAATATTAAAAAGTTAGTTTGTCAATACTAGATTCCTTAAATATGTATCGGAATCAGTTCTCATAAAATAATGTTTGATACTACATTAAGTCGACATAATATGCTCGGGAGCGAATATAGCTAAAGAAAAAAATGAATTAACAAAATTCGTTTTTTTTTTCATTTTTATAATTTTATAAAAAAAAATATTTCGATAATGGCCAATGCGCCAAATATTTGGATGTTGAAAGTAGTGCGAGATAAACTCGACGAGAATGTTTTGTTTTTCATTTGAGATCACCCATGTCTAAGAAATCAAATTAAAATTTTGACATTGATCCATACCGGGAATTGAGCTCAGACCCTCCCGGTCGGTAGAACCAAGGTTTTCCCAGCTAGAAGAAAACGGACGACATGGAGTTATGTTAACCCCATTGCGCTATGCCAAATAAATTTTTCCATGGTACGTGATATGGGGGAAAGCAGCGGTGGGCTGCCAATATATTAACAAGGGGCTCGGTAAATCTCATCCATAATGCGTCCAAGTCGTGGAATATAGATGATGCATAAACCGCGACCCGCGAGCCACATGCGGTCATCTAGGGTCTCTTTTATTATGCAACCGAAGTTAATATATTTTTTAAATGAATGAAAGGGCAACCAAGTCTTGTTAAATAATAAAATTTAATCATCTACAGAAATTGCAGTTAGGTACTGATTTTATTTGAGACAAATGACTTTCTTATCTTAACAAGGGGCTCGCCGGCCGCGTCAAAATGTATCAATGGACTAGCGCGAGCCCCCCTGAGTCCACCCCTGGGGGAAAGTCGAGAGACCAGACCGCACTCTTCCACACCATCGTGATCTGTTTATTTGCATAAGTGAATCTGAATACCACCTGTATTTAGGGCTTCCAAACCGGTTTAAACCGAAACCGGTTAACTGGTTTATCGCATGTTTTGAAAAAACCCGAAAACCGGTTTATTTCTCTCGGTTAACCGGGTTCTATCAAAAATACCCTTTTCTTTTTTTTCGTTGTTTTTTACAAAAAGAAAAATGTTTTATAATGAATTTACTGCGTTATATAGGAAACGATTCACAAAATACAACAAACATGTACATAAATGACTCTTTCAAATAATTTGTCATTTTTTGACAAGTGAATATTTTGGTATTCTACTCTATTTTTGTCTAAACATTGGATTTCTTGTCTTATCCAGTTGGTATTTTTTAAAAAATGAATGCATTTAAACATCATTCTTTTGGTGAGTTTTATAATCAAGCTCTATTTTTTTTATTTGACTTATATTTTTTTTATCATAAAATAAGTTTTCAAATGTTATAGTCATTGATACTTTGCCATAGCAAACAGTATTAGCTGTTATGCAAAATATTGAAAAATTTCTACGACTTTTTTTTGCATACCTACCTAATCAAAATACATGATATTTCGGTTTAAACCGGTTACCCGGTTTATTTGTCAGAAAAAAAACCGGTTAGTGTTTAAGTCCTACCTGTATTCCTCACTAATTATTTCAACTAATACGACTATCGTAAGATATTTGCACACATCTTCAAAATGACAAGTGGCGAATCACGCAAGTAATTGGTTATGTCATCACAACAACAATAATTGGCGACACGATTATATGGGTATTTCATTCTGTGAATTGTATGAAAACAAAATAATGTTACCGCATCATCAAAATCCGTAGCGATATTTATTACAAGAGATATTTCGCCTGAAATGTAACAATATGTATATGGCTTGTTTGCCATCCCTCAGAAGTACACAAAAACATAATTAATACAATAAAACAGAGGCTATGGCTAAGTTATTTTCATCGGAGTCGATCAACTAGAATACATAACTTTTTGTAATACAGTTCAATTAAAAAAAAAATAGATTTTGTTACTATTTTTTACGACTCCGATTCCACTTTAAAATACCACGGCATTACAATATATGCAGTGGCGGCCGGTCAATGTGGCATTGGATCAATGTACACCTTGTGCACCCCTTGCAAGGGCGGTTATATTTCATGAAATAATATTCAAACATAACATCTATACCTTTCACTCATTTTAAATTCTTCATGTATTTTATTGTCTATAATAAACATTTCAGAAAAAAATATTTCATTTTGCATATACAAGGGGTGCATAGATCCAATACCGCATTGACATTATATGTATAGTATAGGTATTTTTCTTGATTTATCCATATGATAAATTTACCAGTTCCATGAGCTGTTCGACTGATCAACTCATTGCCTAGAGCAGGGTTTCCCAAACTACATCCCTCGGAACACTGGTGTTCCGCGGAGCCAGAGTAGGTGTTCCGAAAAAAATAGAATGGTTTTATACGCTGCAATACAGTTTTAGCAAAATCTTAAAAATTCAGCTAAGTGTTCCGTTATATGTTCCGGTCTTGTGAAGTGTTCCATTCCAGAAAATGTTTGGGAAACCTTGGCCTAGAGAAGTGGACATTGTCAGTAACAGTATTTGTGAATTGTTTGTTAGGTTTTACTTTTTATTTCTTGATTTTCATGTATTATGTACTGTTTATTTTTAATTTATATTATGTTTGTCAAGTGCAGCGTCAGCTGTAATGTCATACACACAGTACTTTTGATTTTTAAACAAATTTATCTCTATAACGCATAGTACAAAATTGTGCTTGGGCACCACACGCAGACAAAAAACACGTGGGGCAAGGATCTGTCAACAGAATATTCTTTTATTCAATCCAGTTTTATTTTATGGCCACTCCGCTAGTCGCTATACGTATTAGCTTGCGTTAGTTTTGACAGTTTTTTTTCTCTCAAAATAACCACTTTTCAACGCGCTTTTGATTGGTTCAATACATCAATAAAGATCGACTTTAACAACAGTGAACATTTTTACATATCGACTGTGGAAAGGAAAAAGGAGGTAACCCTCAGTTTTTCTAAAACAGCTTTTTTTCGATAATCACAATGTATACAACTTGACACACGTTCTATCAAAAGGATGGAAGCTGAAAATGCCGAATTGATATCTAAATTTCGCTTTTAATTTTGAAAAAGATGACCTTGTAAAAAATTAAAACCAAGAAAAAAGACTGAAATAAAGGTTTAACCTAGACAATTTCTTAAATTAATATTAGGTTATGTCAATTATACACTAGTTTAGAAGTCTCCGTGCACTTCAAGGTTGTGTATAATTCATAATTTGCATCTGGTCCAAAATCATCAAAACACGTTTTTTGCGCCTCCTGTAAAATTTGATATGTGTGGGTTACGTCCTTTTTCCTTTCAAAAGTCGATATAATTTATAATATACCAACCGTGAAAACATAATACAAAAATCATGTTGAGTAGTAAAGACCCTTATCAATTTAAGAATAGCCCAGCAAATAGCAGAACAAATCTGCCATTATTAACCCTTCCCTTACTATGAAAAAAAAAAGCACAAGCTCTTGAGCTGTGTATCCGTTACACATCAGGCAAACGGGATTGAATCATGACAATTATATAACACTACTACAGCAGTACTACATATAATTGTCATGATTCACTCCTGTTTGCCTGATGTGTAACGTATATACAGCTCAGGAGATTTTGCTTTTTCGCATAGTAAGGGAAAGGTTAACTGGATTTTCATTATCAGGCACTACGTTAGGTCTATACCGTATAATGTATGCGTATGTAAATCATTAGCCCGTTCACATAATATCCACTGTTATACAGATAAAATCCCACTCGGGGTATCATTGTGTAACTACAATACAATATGTATCTGTTTATATTATATAAAAACTATTTTTGCATGACAATACTAAAGTTTAAGCGTAGGTAATTCAGCTCGATCCTACGCACTGTAAGAGTGGGTCAACAAAATACTCTCGATCGACACTTCATTACCATCGTCTTCCACTTTCCAACGTAAGGGTATAGCAAATACATACACAATACTTTTGGCTGAGAACTATTTTTCATCCTACAAGCTGGTGCATTAAAATATATACTATACTCTTCGGCTGAACTATTAACCTTCCAATGACGAGCGTGACCATATGGTCACAGTAAACACCGTTGTCTATTGATCCTTTTTCTATCTGAATATCGTTACTTTCACACATATTTGGTTAAGAAGGGTACAGACTTCGGTTAGTCATCAGCCGCGGGGACAGAAACGGCCACCAAAAGCACATGCGATTTTTTGAATTTCCGTTTTTTTTAATGTACTTTTTGAAACTGGGGTTATTTTTTTTATCAAAACATCAAATTATTTACAGTTCTTTTGCTTATATATTTGTATTGAGATCATTTAATAACAAGTATGTATAGATTATTTTTTCTTTTAACTAACTGAATACGGCCTCGTGGCCGAGTAGTAAAACGCACGGAAAGCGAAGTAGAACATGCGTAGGTAGGGAACCCAAAATTTTACGTGGTAAAGTTGGTAACGCGGTCAAAAGTTCTAACATACAATAGGACAATATATTTTTGTCCAAATAAAATTAATAGATATACACACATGTGTAAATATATCAGAATCTCTATCTTATTAGTGTCTACAGATTAGGGCCTAATATTAAATGATATTTTCGATGGATTCGGCGTTAAATTTGCGGAAGTTTTTTAATGATTCTTAAAGAGATAAAACATGTCCCAATTTGTTACACGATCTGAGAAATAACTATGTAATAAATTTTAATTTCGCATTAAGTGATGGTTTAGAATATTGTCTCAGGAATAATAATTACCCTCACTTGGTTGATTTGCAAGAATGCGTTTGATAAAAAAAAAAAATGTCAATGTGTAAAGGAAAGCATATGTGAATTGAATGAATGCCAAGACATTAATCTATAAAAAATAAAACAACAATTGGAACGAAAACATATTTAATTGCGTAGGTTAAAAATGCTTTCGAAACGGGCCAGTAAGCGACATCGGTGTTACTTGTCTATATTTATGTCTTTGACTTAGTTGTACAGTGCAGTGCTCCGCAACCTTTTCTCACATACGACATACCAAAATTCTTTGCAGAATTTCGCGGCACACCAAAAGCAAAAATATATAGGTATTAAATTGATACACAAATTTAACAATCAATTTTCGTTTTTTATTTGAAAAGTATACATACATGAAACTATAATATATTTACTTTAATGCATTCTTAATAACTATTATAAAATAATAAATAATTAATGTGATACCTGCGCTTGTTTCAATGAACACAAAAGTTTTATATTCGGCTCGATATTTGACAACACAACCCGAAGTTCTTGGTCAAAATATTTTTTCATTATGTATTTGACCGCGGCACACCGGTTGCGGAGCACTGGTATAGTATATTCGGATAATTATGATCAAGTGTGTATACTATTATCATATTTAGCTACACCGTGCTAGAAAATGTATGACAAAGTTGTTCCGACAGTTCAATGGACTCACAAACGTTTCGTCTAGGGCAGTGGTCGGCAAACTTATTCGCCAAAGAGCCAAATATGAACATTACAAACAATTGAAAAAAATATTGGGAGCCAAATCAGTCTATTATAGTCCGCACTTAAGGGGGCAAAGAGCCGCACTTTGCCGACCAATGGTCTAGGGCAGCGGTCACCAAACTACGGCCCGCCAAAGATTTTCATCCGGCCCGCGAAAGGTTCTGGACTTTCGCATAGACATTATTCATATAAGAAATATATTTTTTTATGATTTAGTTGTGAATTCACGACAACTATTTATTTGAAATCATCAATTGTCAGACTCAAAGTGAAGGAATTTGGATAGAAATTGGAAGCGAGACGACCAGATGTTCGTTTACTCAAAAATTTCTCGAATATTCTCATTTATTGAAATTCTAAGAAGGGCAAACATTTGTTTCCATTCTAATTATTATGTAACCATATAAAATGAAATAATATTCTGATTGAGTTCCAATAAGAATTTATTTGTCGTCCGGCCCGCTTCTCAAAAAGTTTGGTGACCCCTGGTCTAGGGCAGTGATGGATGACCAATGACGCGTGTCAGAGGAAACGCGCCAAGACATTAGGTTTGGTTGACACGCATCGTTTACCGACGAATAACATATACTAGGGAACAAAAAATAATATTCCTATATTCCGTAGCCCACTGTGGTTTAGTTGGTTAGAGCTTGCTCTACCGATCAGGTGGGTCCGGGTTCGATTCCCGATAAGGTCAATGTCAAAAACACAAAGAATACCGGGATCATGGATTCGGTAATATCGCTACTGCAATCCCTAGTTTAGTCTATGGCAGTGTCTGCCAAACTGTGTGCCGCGGCACACTACTCAGCCGCAAGAAGTCTCAGGTGTGCCGCGGTGGAAGAAGCCTTAAAAATGTTAATAAATAAAATTAAATAATGCCTATACGGTAGCAAATCGAGGATTTAAAATTCCTAGATGAGCTAAAAAAAGGAATATTGTAGATAATCTGCGGAAAAAGTATACCAAATCGAGGATTTCAAATTCCTCGGTGAGCTAAAAAAGAGTTTTGGAGATAATCTGCGGCATCTTGGTGTGCCGCGGTACTAGTTCCATTCATCAGTGTGCCGTAAAGGTATAAAGTTTGGTAGACACTGGTCTATGGCGACTTAAAGCAGCAAACATATGTGCAATGTCGTTTACAGGTCGTCCTGTATTTCATATGAATCTGTAACTGTATTAACATAATAAAGCATTCTCTGACATACCTACTTCATAATGATAATATCGCCGATGTCAAGTACAAACTTTAAAAAAAAATTGTCTCATTATAATAAGATTGTTAATTTGCCTCTCAATTCAAAAACAAATCACAACTAGGGTTATCAGGTGTCCCGGATTGGCCGGGATTGTTCCGGAATTGGAATCGCTGTCCCGTATCCCGGATGAGTACTAAATTGTCCCGAAAATTTAGATAAACCATTTAACTAACTAATTCCTGGGTTTTTGGATTCGAGTCTCGGAAGAGCTAAAAAAAAACGAGTCGCGCCGGTATTTTGGGCAAATCGGTAAATTCTTGGGTTTTTGGATTCGAAAGTCAGCAAATCGTACAAATGTCCCGGATTGACTTGCAAGAAATCTTGCAACCCTAATCACAACCCCTTATGTAACACATCAGGTATGTATATTTTTCGTTAAATAACACTTGTTCAACGGATTAATTACCAATGTACCAACTACTTATTGACGTTTTCACCGCACGTGCGATGAAACCATTCGGTTAATTAATAAATGTTAAAAGGTAGCGTAAGATTTTTGACAACGGAATTATTTCATTCTAGTGTTATATGACATACAAAACACAACTACGATCGCGTAATACCTACCCTATCGTCCACCAACTGCGTCACTAGGATGTCAGAACTGCATAGATTCTGCGGTCAGCTCAATTTTTATTCGTCGCCAATTAATTTCATTCATTATTCCGAGGCATACACTTGTTTTTTTTTATTTCATAATATAATAATTTAAATTCGACGCGTTTCTCAAACGTGGAATAATTTTGCACACATTCGCGCTTATATTTATAATAATTATTTACCGGCCAACGTCTACAGTACACGGATGCATCGCATTTTTCGCTATATGTTCCGTTTAAAATTACATGTGGCGGATTAAGCATATGAGATCCCCCAGGAGCAATACAATTTGGAGGCCCTGTTTTTCAGATAACATAAAAATGTCAAAAAAAAAATCCATTTAAAATAATAAAAATTAATTTAAATCAGAACAATAAGTATATGGGTTATATAATATAGGCTAACTTTAAAGCTTATAATTCGCTTATATATTTAATAACAAATATACACTGGACTCTCTTTTTAGACGGTTTCCACACTGTGCTACATCTAGTGGCGTAGCTAGAAATTTGTGGCCTTCGTGTAAACGTCACGCAAGGCTTTTCTCTCCATGCGTTCTGTTATATTGAGTACGTAGCAATTTAGGACCCCCTTTTCGCTGGGCCCTCATGAATTGCATGACTTTGCTACAAGGTGGCTACATTTCTTGTATGTATTTATCAGGACTGTAAGAAAAACAACTCCGACTCCAGCTTTAAATTAAATACCGACTCCGCACTGTTTTTTACATTAACTTCGTTTAACTTAGACATACATATGTATACCATCATATCATCTTTAGTCAGCCTAGCATGCAGTGGCAACACTATGGACTTATGTAGTTTGAAAACACATCATTCCATTTTTTTTAAAGTGGTCTAAGCCGTAAGATTTTTCCAACTGCGACACCGGACAAAACGCCCGACTGACTCCACGACTCCCGACCCCACAGCCCTGGTACTGAATACTCAGTGATAAGCGAAAAAAGGTTTATTCTTATAAACCAGAAAATTTGGAAAGAAATATTACACGGGCTCTGGATATCTCAAGTGATGAAAGCGGTGTCCTACCAAATGTGTGTTAACGGGTTTTTAATATTTGTTACGATTTTTTTTAAAATAAAACTAAAGACACTATAAATAATAAGTTTTATTTTTTGATATCCCGAATTGATTTTTATACAAGGAAACCTATTCAACATTATTTTTTATTTTAGTATACTTGAGCACGGTCTGTTTACACGATTTTACGTGGAAAGTATCCACCGTGTAAAAATAATCCAGTGTATTTATAACTACAGCTAATAATTGCTAATCACTATATTTTTAAGTTAAGGAAAATCAACTCAAAGAGAAAATATATAACATACAACCACGTGCGGCGTACACATGCGCATAGGCGCTGAACTAAAATTTTAGCACTCATTTAGTTGTAGTTTTGCGAGGAATTTTACGCCTCGCACACAGGCACGAAATTCCTCGAGTCGGCCCTGCATACGCCCATCTAAATTGAAAAATGTAAAAATTATTTTGGTACTGCCAGGAATTGATCCCGATGCCATCTGATAACTAGGATTAAGCTCTTACTGTTTGTATCAGATTTTTCTCAATCATCTCTGAAACTGATCTATCACTTTCGCGATTTATAAAAAACTAATAGTTCAAAAAGTGTTAGTAAAAAAAGGGAAAACGTATAACGGGGAGCCCTAAATTAGTTCGTGGGGGAATGCCGACCACACCTCGCTGGCGAATCACCACAATTTCCCACAGTATAAGCGTAGACATGACTATTCGTACCACAATTTAAGCTGAACGATTCCCGCGGGAATGTTTGTGGTTTTACCATGTTTCCATAAGTAATTGACAATACCTATATAATTATAAAACAATGGCTACACGTGAGTTGAGTTGCTATATGTTAAATTTATCAACCAGAAGAGGTCATTATGAAAGTTTCCTAAAACAATCCAGCGGGGCGGGGGGGGGGGGGTGGTCAATTCTAAAATTTACTCCATATGATTTTTGTATTTGGTATTTATGGTTGGTATAACAAACTGGTAATAATCGAGACTATGATCGATATTTTATGATTTATTCGACCAATCAAGAGTGCGTTGGAAAGAGCATATTTTGAAACAGTCGGAATTAGCGCATGCTTGTCAAGTAGCATGATGTTCAGCATATTTATCTCATAACAATCCCTCACAATAAAACAAAGATCTGTTGAGTTTAAAAAAAATAAAAAACAGATCGACTTCAACAACAGTGAACATGGCCACAATTATGTTATACCGACCGTAAAAACTAAATACAAACATATACGAGGCTCTCTTCAATTAGTGTTTAGACCAGTGGTGGCCAACCCACATCGTTTGATGGGCCACACATACAACAAAATAAAACAAAGAATTTATTCAAAATATTGCATTACATAATCATTAATGTTACACTTGTGTTTCAATATTGTTCAACACATTTTTCATATCAACTGGTAATTAAGCCGACGCGCATCCTTTTTTTTGTAATTTGTAATTCAATTTATAATAAATTTTAATGTTTCGTACGTGTAATATACCTATAAAGCAGTGTTTGCCAAACTTTTTTACTTTACGACACACTGGTGAATGGAACTAGTACCGCGGCACAGCAAGATGCCGCATTCTCCGAAACTCCTTTTTTTTAGCTCACCGAGGAATTTGAAATCCTCGATTTGGTATACTTTTTCCGCAGATTATCTCCGAAACTCCCTTTTTTTAGTTCACCGAGGAATTTGAAATCCTCGAATTACTACCGTTTTGCTTCCGAAATTCTACATGACAAATATTTGTTTTTGAATAGGCATTATTTAAAATTGTCATTTTTAAGGCTTCTTCTACCGCGGCACACCTGAGAATTCTTGCGGCACAGTAGTGTGCCGTGGCACACAGTTTGGCAAACACTGCTATAAAGAAGTATAATATTTGGTATAAAGGGGAACGTGTATACTGAATCGGATTTCCGTCTCATCATCGTGCACCGAGTCGTTTCCATTATCTTAGATACCTAGATAGATAGATACAACGATAATAAGTATACAGATAATTGCAAGGACTAATAATTGTCAAGTGACTGATATAAATTCACCAGTGCTAGATAAAATGGCTACTTAAAACATATCTATTACTTTTTATTATATTTTGTGTGAATCGTCAACAACAAGAAGGCTTATGATTCAAAAGATAGTCTGTATGAAGTACATATATGCATGTAAATATTATAATCGGCAAAGAGATTCAAACCGAATTATTTCATTGGCAATCGGAATTTTGGTGTTGAAAAACATCATGAATATGGGGATCCCGCGGTTTTTATTGCAATCTCTACACGTTGTAGTGAAAAAATCCGCGACTCCATTAGCGACTTAGACTCCGATTTTTTAAAAAAATGTATGTAGGGGTATAGTCTTTGGATATTGTTTAACAACTTTGAAAATGCATAACTGTTTGTTTTCAAATCACAGTCACCCGTTTAAGTCATCGATTCCTCCTGAAACACCACAAATCTGCGATTATGTCCCTACAGCCATGTCTTATACAACAAACAACTCCCAGTATAGTAGTTCTTCCAATTCAAGAGCTGGATATTGGCAGGGGTGCGAGCCCCTTGTTAATTTTAGAGAAAACAATACTTTCAGATTAAATGAGTACACAACTGCAATTTCTGACTGATATATTATCTAGAACAGCTTCAGTATACACAGTAGTACATTTTTGGCCATTTACATTGATAATTTTACTGTACATTGCATATTGTTACACAAAATAAGTGCATCAAGTAACAATCGATTGATTATTTAAGTATTGCATATAATTCAGTCGGAGTGATAAATAAACTCACTGCTTCCACAGAACACCGAGAATTGCTTTGGTGTAAAGCGAGCCCCTTGTTAGCGTATTGGCAGCCCACCGCTGGATATTGGGTAAGAGCTAGATTGCATCGCCTATCAATGCACCGAAATAGGCTATATCCTTCTCTGATCAAATTCCATGTTTCAAACGTTATACTGAAACAGTCGTAGATAATATTGTGTATGTCAAAAACATAATGTTATTAAAATGCATTAATACAGCGATTTGCAACCTGGGAGGCGTGGACTATTCCAAAGGGAGGCGCGAACAGTCCAAAATATTTATTTACCCTTTAAAACGTGTCTTTATTACTACATAAAGTAAAGGATGGGGAGGTGCGAAGATATTTTTTTCTTCAAAGGGAGGCGTAGTAGCATAAAGGTTGGAAACCGCTGGTATAATACATTATAAAACGCATAGAGGCTCGCCGGTTTAGGTAAAATTTAACAACGGGTTAGTGCGAGCTTCTGCGAGCCCTCTCCAGCCCGGCTCTGATCTGAGCCATATCGACCGTGGAAAGGAAAAAGGACGTAACCCACACATGTAAAATTTTACAGGAGGCGCAAAAAAGTGTTTTGATAATTTTGTGCCATATGCAAATTATGAATTATACACAACCTTGAAGTGCACGGTGACTTCTAAACTGGTGTTTAATTGACATAATCTAATATTAATTTAAAAAATTGTCTAGGAAAAACCTTTATTTCAGTAATTTTTCTTGTTTTTAACTTTTTACAAAGTAATCTTTTTCAAACATAAAAGCTAAATTTAGATACTAATTCGGCATTTGCAGCTTGCATCCTTTTGATACATTGTGATTATAAAAAAAAAACCTGTTTGGAAAAAAAACTGTGGGTTACGTCCTTTTTCCTTTCCACAGTCGATATGAATCGATCGCGCAATAATAATTCAGAAAAAATATCTGAGGAATCATCCCGAGCTACTGCGCGCAAGACAGATAGATGGGCCATTATGCGGCGATGTGGTACAAAAAAAAATGATCACCCGCTACGGCAACTCGCCGCCCCACAAATCGACCGTCGCAATGTCAAAAATGTATGAATTGTTTTTTTTTCACCCACCGTATCCCGTCAACAAACCGCCCAGTTCTATCGAATTATACCTATTCCCAAAACCTAAAATCTTTCTTAGTGCAAAGAAATTTTCATCGAATCAAGATGTCGCAGCTGCAGAACAAGATTGTTTTGCAGAGTTCGACAAAATAATCTATTTTTCAGACGACGTGAAACGGTAAGAAATCGCTGGACCGAGGTGTGTAGACAGCGGTGGGCTGCCAATACATTAACAAAGAGCTCGCTTAATCTCGAACCAATTTAATGTGTTCTGAGGAAGGAGTGATTTTTTTTATCACTCCTATGCAATTATATGCAATACTTAAAAATGCAATCGATTGTTACTTAATACACTTGTAATATATCTAAATGGCTAAAAATGTACTTCTGTGTATACTGAAGCTGTCGTAAATAATATATAAGTCTACTAATTTGATCTGAGAATATTATTTAATTTAAAGTTAACAAAGGGCTCGCTGGCCTTAGTAAAATTTAACAAGGGGCTCGCGCGAGCCCCTCTGAGCCCCCTCCAGCCCACCCATGTGTGTAGAAATCAAAATACACAATGTAAAAAATTAATGAGTTATCTAATCGTCACAAAAAAAGTGTTTTCCTTCCTTAGTAATTATCAAAATTTCACTTTTTTCAAAAAAAATACTTCTTTAGTAAGTCTTATTTTTAAACACGTTTTTCTTTAATTAATTACACTGCTGTTTACACTGAATACGTTACCTTCTATTAAATAATTCTTTATTTGAAAGATAATGAAGCAAAAATTTGTGTTTTTACAAAACCGCAGCATTAGATAAAATAAACGTGCTATGGGTGCACGCACGCACACATAATAGCTTTTCATTACGAACTAAAAGAGTAATTTTGAAATTATTAGTGATACGGAGCGATTTTTAATTATTTAAGCTGAGTCACCCACAATTAAGGCATCCAATCCCGGGATCCCGTTCAATTTTCTGATCCCGAAATCCCGGAATTTCGGGATTGAGAAATTTTGAGTAAATCCCGAAAAGTGAGACGAAATTGGCAAATTGTGGATTTCAAATTCCTCAGAGCTAAAGACAATCTTGGGAAAAAGTATACCAAATCGGGGATTTCAAATTCCTCGGTGAGCTAAAAAAAAAAAACAAGGTTTGCAGATAATCTGAGGAAAAAGTATAGGGGATTGAGGATTTCAAATTCCTCTGTGAGCTAATCCCAATCCCGGGATTGGAAAAAGGCTCCGGGATTGGATACCCTACCCACAATATTCCAGAAAAATGTATTTTCTGATAGTTTCGGAATTTTTTGTATGCATGATAGATTTTGGTACGATTTCTCGTAATTTTGCTATTTGGCTTCTCAGTGTAATCTTCCTATCAATCAAGCTTAATATGTTTGATTTCTAATAAGCCGTACGCGCGTATCTCATCTCGCGGTGAGCCCTGATATAAAATAAAACTTTTGACGTCAAAAATAAATTCTACTCTATAAAGAATATCTTATACTTTTTAGTCAAACTTTATTGTAAGACACGCACCACGCACCGTTAAAAACGTTAGATCAGTCAATACACACAATCGTCCTTGACACATATGAAAGCCAAGTTAGGTCCGTCTAGTTCAGTGTTCCCCAACCTTTTTACACCTGCGGACCGGTAGAAAAAGGAAAAAAAATCGCGGACCTCTAATAATGAAAAAAATGGTTTTTATGTAATATTTTTTAAATCTTATATTGTTACAAATGGACAAAACTATACAACTGTTTTCAGTTGACAATGCTCGCAATGAGCGAAACCAGTCTTGCCTTTCCACCAAGTATTCACAGCAGTGGCGGATTAAGCACATGGGAGGCTCCAGGCGTCATACAATTCGGAGGCCCTGTTTTTCAGATAACATAAAATCGTCATTAAATTTAAAGTAAAATAATAAAAATCTCAAAAAATAGCATATGGTTTTTATTATATAAGCTATTTGTGAGGCCCCCAAGATCCGGAGGCCCCAAGCGCGCGCCTCATTTACTTATAAGATAATTCGCCACTGATTCACAGTGAACACCCAAAAAGGGAAAACAATTATGTATTATGAAATTATGGGTATATATTTAGGTAAGGTTTTGCATCTGGGTTCACTATCGAATAGCAAATATTTATGTCTGTCGATTTTGAAAAAAAAAGCGACCGTCGTGTCGCACACAGAAAAAATAATACAACAGAATAAGTATCCGCAATAAACTAAACTTTACAAATTTGAAGCCAGATTTTAGAAGTGTGAGTAATTAATATGTAACCGCACAAAAATGGCCAAGAAATAAAATACGGAGCCGCATTATTGATGTCTTTTTATTTAGCAATAACTAAAAATACAAAAAATGTGCAGGCGATAAAAAAATAATTCTGTATTCAATATTTTTGCATGGCGAATTTCTTGAAATTTGGCATACTGTTTGCGACCCGGCGGAAAGTCTCTGCGGCCCAGCACTGGGCAGCGGACCACCGGTTTGGGAACACTGGTCTAGTTCACAGATGGTGGGGATGGTATATGAAAAATATGTTGTGTGTAAAACAACTAATTGTAGGTGTTTCAAATGAAAAAAATAATAACTCCAATATACTGGTACAAGGCTCAAGTATTTCCATTAAGTTTTAATGCAACCGGACAAAAAATCATTCCTTTACATCCGATATGGTGAAAATGATTATTGGTGTTATTCGAGTCTTGCTCACCCAATTATTGAATAAATAACCCCCCCCCCCCAAGATGCAGAACAAAATTTAAGAATAACAAGGAGAACCAGAGACGAACTCGAAATTCAAACAGCAAAATCAAAGAGAAATCGTAACAAAAAAAGCTTTTTTCAAAAATTAAGTTGACACTCCAAGAGTTCGGAGAGAAACAGGCAAAAGTTTTCCAACAACAATACGAAACATTTTCTATGCGCTAATTCAAAAGAAAAATTAACCAATATTACGTGCAGCGAAGCAATTTGAATTCATCTAATTAAATTTACAGTTAAACAAAAGACGATAATTTACCGGCGTAAATAAAAAAAATTGATAATATTTCAGTCGAAAAAAAAGTGTAAGGCAACGTGACCAAAGCAGGTAACGTAACAAATATTGTTTATTATTTTTTCAAGCTTTACAATAGGAAACCATCGTTGAGTTTCGTTGAGCCAAGTAGCTCTCGGTTCACAATGGCAGCCAATTAATTTATATTGAGCGAAAAATTCATTTCTTATAAAACGGAGAATAAATAATTAAAAAATAATACATCAACTACCTAATTATAATTGCCGGACGGTACCGACCGATGTAGCCGCTGCGTGACTTTCGTCTGATAATCAATCACTTTATAGTCTTATTGAATTGTTATAGAATAACAAAACGACGTTTCGATAGGTAAATATTTTTACGGTGTATAATTAATATTATTCCATGCAATCACTTTTTCTAGTATCAGAAAACTTTCAATACAAAATATTGCATTCCAAGCAAATGAATTTGCATGCAAACAAATGATTGATATTTAAAAAAAAACGAGCTGACAGGAATGAATGATCAATTATATTTAACCAAATCTTAATCTTGGTAGATATTACACTTTTTTCTTTAATTATTTTAACAAATATTTAGTATTATAGCTAATGCCAACGCGCCAAATGTTGTTAAGCTGAAAGATCATACGAGATAAACTCGATGTGAATTGTATGCTTGTGTGATCCTGACTTATGTTGCATCCGATTGAGATAAATATTGTGGCTAGCCTGTTTCAATCATTATTTTATGATTTACTCGCGGCAATCATTAACACGCATGATGATTTTTTGATAAATAACCATTTTCAACGAAACATTAAATATGACAATTCATATATGTACTTAATTACTAATTTTCATAAATAATACACCACGATCTATTTATTATCTATATGTTACGCTTATGACGTCCTGACTTTTTGTAATCCCGAGATTTCAGGATTCACAATTTTTCCAATCCCGGGATCCCGGGATTGACAATTCAACATCCAATCGTGGAGAAATTCAGGATTGCGAGATAGTAGGTCGCTGGCAGAACTCTTTCGGAGAATTCAATTCTAAGCGAATATAGCTTGCATTGTTCTGGATAAAAAACAATTTTTGCTTGTTTACTAGGTCTATTCGAAAATGCCCCCTTCCAAAAAGTTTTGTGGTCACCCCACCCCCGCTCCCTGCTACGTCACTGTATTGTATACAATTATCAGTGATGTGACCGAGAGGTAACCAAGTATTGAATTCAGTATTGATTTTGAACCAATGTCACGGGTGTCCGTTACTATTAAACGCTAAGTAGGCTAACCTACTAAAAAAAACGAACGTACATGCCCGTGAATTGATTGTCAAAAAGTCATTCATAGCTCATGCGGCTCCTAAAAATGTGTTTATACCAAGTAAATGTCAATTCACCTATGAAAAAACATGTTTGTTTCAATTAAAAGATAATTCGTTTAAATTAATTTGAGCACAAAGTATTTTCCTGAAATATCATTATTTGGTATTAATTCGACAGCAGTCTCAATACTTGCACATCATAATATGAGCAATAAGTATATTTTTTTGGTAGTAATAATATGTACAGTAATTATATGGTCAAAATAAAAAATAATTAATCTTCAGACGTTGTGTGGGGTTTTAAAACAACGATCACCAACCGGTTGATTGCAAAATAAAATTTGATCGATTTAAAAATAACTTATTATTTTCTTGTTTCTTGTTGACTGTTAAAAAAGAGTATAGCAAAAAATATGAAAATACTAAAACTGAATTATTGTGTACGCGCATTATAGTACTTCGCATTTAAAATAATAATAAAAAAAGTTTGAAGAGGAAAAGCCCCAAATAAAATTTCTTATAAGAATTAATCGAGTTAGTCCATGGGTGGCCAACCTTTTCAGCAGCCGGGCCAGATTTTAGAAATGAGATTTCCTACCGGGCCGTTTTGTTTTTTTCTTAAATATCTTTTTATTATTCAAAGCTAACAAGAAATATATTGTTTTTTTAAGAAGATATAACAAAAATGAGAATCGAACATATGTATTAGATTAGAGTTAGGCAATACAAAAAATATAATAAATTTTAGTGAGACGTCTGATTTTGTTTGTCAGAACTAAGTGCATCAATGTTGATAACGACAAATAGCGAGATCATCGATAGAGCATGTTTGTAAAATGCAGGATATTTCTCCTTGACCAAATATGTTTTGCAAAACTCTTCCAAGCCAACCTGATTGAATATCTCCTTTAACTGTGCATCACGACACATTTCACAATGTTCCATTTGTAAAATTCCTGGCAATAAATTCACGTCTACAGAGAATGGCGTTGCAAATGCAGCAAAAAGTTGACACAATAGTTGAATCAATGTACTGAGATAATTCCATAAATGGTTTCATATATTTTGGTGGTTTTATGTACACTGAAAGAAAAAAATGTGTGCATATGCTCCGCGGGCCACAAGTAGACACCCAGCGGGCCGCGGGTTGGCCACCCTTCTGTTAGTCGATCGCAAGAAAACTTAGGAAAGTAGCTCCCAGCAACAACAAAAAAGGTTGGGCACCCTTGTTTTTAAAGAATGTATGAATTGTAAGCATAATATGTACCTACTTTCAACAGTGCCGAATCTATCTAGAATCCCTTAGGAAACTAATTCTTCCTGGCAGTACATATTTGTTATATTCAATAATGATCACAAGCTGAGCTACCTAATAAATATCTAAGTTTGTGTTTATTTTTATTGCCACAGCTATTTAAACGCGTTCAATAATGCAAATTTAAACTTGTTTATTAAATCACTAATGATCGCGATAATAAATTAGGTAATTCATGGCATACTCGAACAGGCACATTTCACTATTCTTATTTTGAATTATAAACAAAGTGCCTATACAAATTATCTTAAGGTGCGTGATGATAAATCGAAAGAATTTTCCGTAAACTAGTTCTACCACACTACAATCAGTCAAACTTTCCCGTGCAAGAAAAAAGAAAATGCACGATTTGTTTCGCATAGAAATCGTAGCCAATGAATTGGTCCATTCATTGAGAAACTCTTCATTCATACAAGGATAGTATCTTCTTAATGCATTTCGACAAATCGATATTCACATTGATATATACAAACTGTGCGGAGAGTACATACTGAGAGATACACAGAATATTATACACAGCGAAAAATAACTATACGAAACGTCGTAAGCGACGGTGCCTCGAGTTTACAACAATTCGCTTACAAAAGCACGAAAATCAATTGGAGAAAGTTTAAATAAAAACTAGATATGCGTCGAAATTTAAAAAAATTGGTGTTCGATATTTGCGATTCGTTTTTGTATCTAACTAAACGATATTGGGGTTTTTTTTATTGTAACAGTCGGGAAGAAAACTACGTCTTTTACGTCTTATTGACTTACGGGCAGCGGTATCTACATTTTACCCATCTCCTGTCATGTAAGCGGACAAAATACAAACTAAAGCAAGTGTCTCGCCGAAAAATCAAATTTGAAACTGTTGGTGCTTGTAATGTAGCCTCGAAACGTCCTTGCTTCGATAAGAATATTCCCAAATGTTTTAAGGCTTATACAGCGATAAATTAAAACGATAAGAGTGAGAGAATCTTACCTTCGTTTTGGTCACAACATGAGTGGCTAATTTGACAACAGCAAAGTTTCCCTTGCCGATTGTCTTCTCAAGCTCGTAGTATCCGACCCGAACGAGTTTATCGACGGGAAATACGTTCAATTTTCCGCTGTTATTCTGCGCAAATTTAGCGGCCATTTTTGTCGTGTGATTTTGATTATTTTCCTAATGATATTATGGTAATTATTGTATCTCGAAGTTCGGGCCCAGCGGTTTTCTTCTCGTCGCTGATAGCTGCTGCGTACCCCCGCCAGGTGGTGTCGCCGGAGCACGTCATAGCGATAGAAAATACACACACTAAACACCAAAATAGGGTCTACAATTTGATTTAACACTTGAAAAACGGCATCACTGCACTTGAGACATCTTCCTGAATGTCCAATTTGATAATATTAGTTTGCGAAACCGTCAAAATCGCGATAGTTTCGCCGCGTCTTGCAATTTTGAGAACGGATAAGAACTACTAACTGCCCGCGCGGTCTATCGTACACTGCCCTTCTGTCATGAATGTTGAATCTATCCTATAATCTGAACAGCGCAAATGCGCTGTTGCACACACTCAGTATTAAAAAACTAGAGTTAAAGCGAAACAGATATATAAATCTTGAAAGTTGCTTTGTCTTAAAGCGAAACGTACACCGACGTCACTGCTGACGTAATACGCGGCAAATTTAAAATCAATTAAATTTGTACAGTTGGTACATTGACAAGTAATTTCAAATTTCGAATGATTAATAGCTCGTAGACCTTTCATTGGACTTTCGTTTCAGATAGAAAGCTTGCTCGCTATTCCCTACATTTTTTTATCATCTTAGTATGCCTTAATTATGGCTATTTTCTTTATAATTTCATTTGACGACCCTGGCATAGTGTTGATTGTACTCTGACGTCACGATTCATTGTGCGTCTAGCGATAGTACAGGGAAAATAAATCAATTTTCGCAAAATAATAATTTCCAATTGGATTGTTGTTCGATTCTTCTTGGAAGTTTTTTATTCAACAACACGTTACTGCTAATGCATTATTGATATGCATAATATTTCATATATGGTTAATTGTTTGTTCAGCAGAGAAAAAAAATGAAAAATAAGTTTATTTTCGGTTTTTTTTTTTATTTCTCCTATAAAAATACGGCTCCATACATAAGCTTCCATATAAAATTGATAAAATGAAGTCAATAAACTTTTTTATTACCAGGTGCCGCAGAATTGAAGCCGTATGGAAGAGACGCAGTTAACGAACATCATAATAATAACTTTTCATAGAGTTTCAACTGCTGAACAATGTGACACCTCATTTCTTAATTTTCATTTAAGTGTAGTTTCACTCCGGCGTCAAATATCTTATTAATACATCTTAGCTTAGGTTAGGTTAACATAAGAGCATTACAAATGTAATGAAAATTGATATATATATATCTACACATAATTAATACAATATTCAAGTTTACATTAGGGTGATGTTTGTTCATTGTGCCATGTAATT
Organism: Himalopsyche anomala; assembly: GCA_031772345.1. Taxonomy (NCBI): domain Eukaryota; kingdom Metazoa; phylum Arthropoda; class Insecta; order Trichoptera; family Rhyacophilidae; genus Himalopsyche; species Himalopsyche anomala. The sequence goes on from CM062825.1 coordinate 1,053,444, forward strand.
CGAAGATTGAAAATAGAATGAGAAACAAAATCCTAATATGTTTATTGCTTTATGTTTTTAGACTAGAGCCCCTGACATAGTAAAAATGTACCAACCGGCGCACGCATACAATAGCAATCCATACATGAACAGATTCCCTGAAATGGGGTTGCCATCTGCCATATTTATGACTTTTTCTCCCTACATAAGGTGTTTTAATATATTTTTATGCATTTTATGAGTATTAGAAACAAAAATAGTATTCAAGTCTTGTAAAACCTACATAATAATAGAACTGGGAACAGTGGACTTCAACGGACGAAATTTCTGTTATTGGATATACATGTTGAAATTCAATAATTGGCGTCATCATACATCTACAGCTGGGGTCACCAAACTTTTCAAAAAACAGGCCGTATTGTTTTTTCAAAAACGTTGGGGGGGGGGTCTTACTAAATTGGAATCCAATAAGATTTTTTTAAAATAATATTTTTTACATGTAAAATATGTATATGTATACAAACAAAATCGGGGGTCGTATTGAAATCTTTGATGGGTCTGATCCAGCCCGCGTGCTTTTATTTGGCTATCGTTGATCCACCGAAGGTAAAATCCGTGATGGCTGATGATTTGACATGCGTTTAGCCATAATCTAAAGTGGCGGTTCGTGATCTAAAATCTTGGGTGGGCTAAAGAAAAATTTAGCATTGTATAATATCTATAAAATTGTGCATGTTTCCACTTCACTTTATACATTAATCTACAAGCAAATTAATAAATACTACGACACTACTGCAAAGCATAAATTATTAAATAATAAAATCAAAGCTAATGTAAGTATGAAATATGTAATAGAATAGTAAAAGCGGGACGGAACAATTTTTTTTCAATTTTAAATCCATACAATACAACGAACTCGGTCGTTTATTTCTAATGAACAGAGATTGGTGCGAGTGATTGCGTAACATTGCCTGTAAATTATTATTTTATTGATTTTTTATGTATGGGCTAAGTTTGACTCAGCCCGTCTGACGTAATGACTGCAGGTTGTATACCGAGGCGCAGTCATGTACGATTAGATGACGTTTCCGAATGGCCAATTGGTATAAAGAACATACGTCTTCTAGTCGTGCATCATTGCGCCCCAGTGTAAAAAGAGTGTTGCGAAAAATCATTTGTTTTACCTCGGACTAACTTCAAAATAGTCCGAGCCTTTATTATTATTATTAATACTTAGGTATCGCCAGACTGACGTCACATTGCCTGTTCTGTATGAAGGATGTAAGGGGCTATTGTTTTTTTTTATGTCGGCTTGGTTTAAAATTGTAATACAAACCACAATCGAGAGTATTATTGTAGGTAGACATAGCATTCGTTGCCTTATATTGACAGCGGAAAATCAAACAAAGATATTGTATAAATTTGCAATGGGTTAGTTACGTTTACAAATGTATTTATTTTGTTCCGCGGCCGAATTGCTGTTCATTTTTATTCAGCCATCTTGTGTTTCTTTTTTACACATTTTGGGCGAAAAATGCAGGTCGGGCTAAGCCCACCTAGCCCAGTACGTAGAACCGCCACTGAATTAATCTATTCATAAATCATGTCTTTCACAATTCTTTCATAAGTTTTATATGTATTTTATCAATCTATGGAAATTTTAGTGGCGTTGTAAATTATTGAGTTATGTTGTTTATTTTGTCAGATAATAAAAATAATAATTGAGAATACGTAATTTGCTATTTAATGGACATTTGGATTCGCTCGTAAAAGTACGCTAAAACGAGATTTTCTTTTGCTTAAATTGCCTTTACTTTTATAATAACAAATTTTTAGACAAGGTATCGCTACTGAAAATATAATTTGGAGTGCTGTTGGTAATTTCAAACGATCGTTTGTAATTCTTAGTACTTACTACGTTTCAGAACATTGTAAAAAATCATCAAACTTCATCATTAAACAAAATATCATATAGTGTTCCCCAACCTTTTTACACCTGCGGACCGGTAAAAAAAGGAAAAAAAAATGCAGACCACTAATTATGAAATAAAAATGTTTTTTTTTAATCTTATATTGTTACAAATTGACATAACTATACAAATGTTTTCAGTTGACAATGCTCGCAATGAGCAAAACTGGTCCTGACCTTTTAAATAAAGTGGAATAAAGTAAAAAAGGAATATTGTGTTTTTATTTATGTAATGCCTATCCACCGTTTGTACAGTGAAAAGACCCTAAAATTGAAAACAATTATGTATTATGAAATTATTGGTATATTTAGGTAGGGTTTGCCCTCTGGGTTCACTATCGAAGAGCAAATATTTATGACTGTCGATTCTGAAAAAACCAACGACCATCGTGTCGCACACAAAATAAATAATGCAACAGAATATGTATCCGCAATAAACTAAACTTTACAAATTTGTAGCCGGATTTTAGAAGTGTGAGTAATATGTAACCGCACAAAATGGCCAAGAAACAAAATATGGAGCCGCATTATTGGTGTCTTCTTATTTAAAAATAACTAAAAATGCAAGTAAACGTGCAGGCGATACAAAATCCTATATTCAATATTTTTGCATGGCGAATTTCTTGAAATTTGGCATACTGCTTGCGGCCCGGCGGAAAGTCTCTGCGGCCCAGCACCGGGCCGCGGACCACCGGTTGGGTAACACTGATATAGAGGAACTTATTTTTGAAATTCCTCATCATTAATTTCGCTAAAAACTGACTGACATCAAATATTGAAATAATAAAATTAATGCAATTAGATCTAATTTATATTTTTAAAACGGTTACGATCCTAAAAGCTTTGTCACTAATGAGCCGGGATTTACCTTCCGACGTCAAGTATCAAATTGCACAGATAAACTTGAACTGACCAATCGTAAATCGAGAGGTGAAGTGAGCCAACAAGTAAAATAGTAAAACGTTTTTCTTGGTGTTTTGGTAGATTATATATTTTTATTTTACGGAGATAGCAGTATCGTAAATGTGTAGTAACTGAAATTGCTTCACCTTTACGATACTTTAAGACATGGGTATCCAACCGGTAGATCGCGATCGACCGGTTGATCCCAAAGCAAAATCTGGTCGATCCCGAAAGCTTCCGCGAAATTCGAATACAATCTAAAATATACAAAAATACTAAATTTAATTAATTTGTAAGCACATACCTATCCAATTATATGTATTTCGCATTTAAAATAAACATAACTTAAGTTTGAAGGGGCGAAAAAACCTTATTAAATAAAATTTCTCGTAAGAATCACGTCAGAAGTCGATCGCGAGAAAACTTAAGATTGAAAAGTCGACCCCAGAGCAAAAAAAGTCGGAGACCCTTGCTTTAAGACGTGTAGAATATTTAAACGCACGTAATATATTTTTTTCTAAAATACCATTTGGCTCAGTTAACCTCTAATAGGCCCATATGTATATGATATTTTGACAATTAAGAAAGTATTTCAACAGTGATAATTTTCCTTGTTTATAATAATTACTTGATAACTTGCTCATTCAGTGAAGACATATTTTTATCGATTTTAGTAAATAAAATATACCAGAATATGTATTTCATCCTGAAATATACATGCAATCCAAAAAAATCACCCAACACGTTTTATTTTATTTTCACATTCGTAAAACATTTATATTGTCGTGACTCGTGTTCGATTAGGGGAAACTGCCAATATTCTGGCAGTTTCGCTTGCGCCTTCAATTTGAACGTTTGCATCAGTAAGTATGTAGCTACCGGCTACACATTACTTTAATTGATGAAAAATGTAAGATTTAAAGTCAAATTGATTATTCAATTTATTGTCCTGCAATGGCCGTCAGATGGCGTTAAAATAACTGATTCTTACAATCGTAATTTGTCTAGGTAACGTTTAAATTTTAACAATGCCCCGCTTACCGTCTCAAATAACTAACAAAATTACCAATCATATGCATTGCTCTTTTTTGATTGTTCAATTATTTCAAGTTGTTGGTATTTTTGTAGCATCGTATTAAGCTATTCGGGTCCGCGGTCGAGTGATCACCGTCGCTCGCTTCGGCCGCGGTGCCCGCAGGTTTGAATTCCAGTGCGGACGGTTTTATAAATTGATTTTTCAGTCGATTTAAGGAACACTGTTTGAAATAATGAACGTCAATGATTTCTGCAATTCTCTCCAACCCACTCGATAGCTTTCCGCTAGTTTTGTCCTAGTCCAATCCCTTTTCGAAAAAAGAGGTTACAGAAAGCATTTCACGTAGAAAAAATATGTTGAAAAAAGCTTCATTAGGAATAGGAGTCTATTATCTTTTTCGCACTAGGATCGGACATGATTTGAGATTTGTATATACATATATGTAGATAACAATATGTAGCTAGTACGATTGATATAAATTGTATTTTCTTGAAAAATGGGTTATTAACTGCAGGCTCGCGCTTGGCAAGAGTGCGGTGCGTGTGGCGCACGCGGGTGGCCAATTTTAGGGGCAATAAAAGTAAACGAGTAAGTTTTTTGAAATATAGTTCATGTTTTATCCATTTCTGCTCTCAATTTGCAGCATATGGCCTACCAATGGAAGTATCTCAACGGATTTATTTCTACGAAAACTGTTTGTTACTCAGTTGCCAACCTATCTTATTCAAAGAGAGTAGTAGAGATAGAAGGATAAATCTGGGACAGGACTAGTGGTTAGCTAATCGCTCTCGCTACACACAATTATTGAAGGATTGGAAAAGGTGGGAGGGAATTTTAAGACATCACAAACACCCATGCCTTCGAACAGAAGTCTATAAATCGATCGAAAAAAAATGCTGTTCGTACTGGGACTCAAAACCGGGAAGTCTGGCACAAAAGCCCACAACGCCAACCGCTGTGTCATAGGCAATGGTGTAGGAAGGGGTCCTGCCACCCGGGGCGGCCCTTGAATTAGCCGCCCCCAATATTTCCTCCAATTTCGTTTTTAAATCACTTCTTCTATTTTTTATCTATGCACTAGTAGTTTTTACTACAGGTGGCCTAATTTTTTTATGTATTGATATAATTTCCCAAAAAATATTGTATTTTTTTTAATGCCGCCCTCAAAAATGTGCCACCCGGGGCGGTTCGCTTCTGCCACACACCCCTTGCTATACCACTGGTCATAGGACCCGACAGCCTCAATTACTCTGTGAAAATTAAAAAAAAAATATGTTGGCTACAGGTGATTAGTTTAAATCCTATTTTTTTCCGGGGAGAAGGTTTGGGTAAATAAAACGACGTGCAAAGTACATTGCAATGATTTCGGTATCCTTAACCTAGAACTTCCTTTATTGGTTATTTACCGCTATTTAAAAAAAAGACTTATACACTGGATATTAAAGAGGAACGTTCCAGAGTGTTTGGGAAGTGAGAGCAGTATGAACTCATTTAATTTCTCCATTGATCATTATTAGTTTTTTACTCATTATAATTCTTGCCACCATCGTATACTCCAGTCAGACAATTAAATTCCTAGTTGTATATGGTATATCAATTGAGATTCATTCTTTTTCTTGTGGGTTAATTGAATATTACTTTTAATTATGAATTTCAAATTTTATAAGGTACAATTTTCCACACTCCTTTATTCTATTATTAAAGTTTTTAAATAACCAATTATGCAACGTTTTAAATATTATACAAAAATACTTTTATTGTTAAAAAATACGCTTCAAAAAATTCACTGCAATTGAAAATAAAAATTTCATACCGACATATTATAATGATTTACATTCAAATATTACAAAATCATAAAATCACACACACAAAGAAATATTTTTGATAAGAAATATTTATTTATAGTTCATTTTTAAACATAATCTCATTAAAATTATGTTATTAGGACTTCTATATAAAAAAAATAGATTATATTCGTTAATAATTATTTATATTTTTCATAAAATTATTGTTTGTATGATTTCAATAATTTGAAAATTTAAAAAATAAAGTTTTGACTTCCGCCTTTACTTTAAAGTAAACAACACCAGTAATATTTGCTTATTGCGATTCATTGTAATAAAATATATTTTTATGAATCAAAATTTAAAGGCATTGTACATTTTTTTCTTTCAATCACCATATCAAGTTTTAAAAAATGTATAATTGGAAGGGGTCTATTAAATGATTATTTATGCAATAAAATAACTTATTATTCAGCATCAAAATTATTGTTTTTCGTTTATTCAATTAAATATGTGTGTTGGCTTTTTATAATAGATATTATGTTAAAAATTATGTATACAATTTTTATTTCTTGCAGCAGCAACACTGCATTGACATAAAATATATTCAAGATGGAAGCCTTGTTGGTCACGTGTTTGGCTCTTGTCACTCTCAAATTTGTGAGTTTTATTAATGAAAAGTGCTCCTAAAATTCAAAAAATGTACAGCTGAGGATCTATTAATCATTCTAGTATCTTTTTTTTTGAGGAATCTATATCTCATCATGTATTTGCTTCATTTTTTAATACTTCAAAACATCCAAAATAGTTGTTTACCTATTGTATGCCAAAAAAAATCACTAGATAGCGCTGTCCTTTAGCATGAAGAAAATCATAGATGTCACTGCAAATCAATGTACCTAATTCTGTTCTCAAACATTATGGCAGGTTATTTGAAAAATACGATGAAATATTTTTCAATTTTAGATTTTGTTACTTTGTTTATTTTCCAAAGTTACTGAAAATAGAGAGACATTGATTGATAAATATTCAATTTAAAAAATATGTATATTATTCATAAATAATCATGTTCAACATTGTTAATTTGGTTCTCTATCGTATAATATGTCGATTTATTCATATTATATATGATCCAGAGTTTTAACCGATTTGAATCAGATTTTTAAAAATTAGTTTCAGGTAAACCCTAATTGGAAAATAACTTTACTAACAGCAGTAATATTATTATCATCAGTGAGTGGAAAAGAAACTAAATTCGGCCAAGCAGCTGAGGTTCTCAACACGGCTTCTGGTATCGTAGCAATCGAACGCGGATCCTCAAACATTCAACTGTCAAATTCAGACATAAAGACTTTTAAAACCATGGTTAGAAACTTGGCTTCAATTGGACTTGTCTTTGAACCGAATGAAATACATGCGAAGCTTTCGCAGGCAGATGATATCATTAAGAAGCTGTTATCTGAAGGAGCATTCAAATTGAGCATAAAGCCGAATTACAAGGACGATAAATATCAAATACCTACGAGAAGAATAACGGACAACGAAGGAAATAAATTGAAGGGCTTCTTGGAAAAGATGAACACAAGTGGATTTGAAATAAACATTATACCTCTCTAAATATATTATGATGAATAGGTGAGTAAAGGTTCTGATTTCGATACGACATTTATTATTGAGAAATAAAATGAAAATTCAAACATTCGTGTGATGGATAACATGTAGATTATATTTTTTAAAAAAAAAACACTAGTTGATTATGACAGTGATAACTCACATTTTACTGTATAGAGCGGACAGGGCGCCAACGGCGTGATTGAACATTGGCATCTTATTTTTTTCAATACATTTATTCATCTCAACGAAGACGTATATTTACTCTAAAAAAATGTATTAAACTGTAATAAAAAAACAAATAGACTAATTTAACCGAGCATTTTTTTTTGTATATTTAACAACGCTTCGCTTAATTATTTACGATTGTCTAATGGAAACTGAAAAAAAATATGGATTTGGCTATATTATTTTATTTATAGTTGCCTAATATATTTAAAAAAATAAACAATGCGTTTTGCTTGAGATAAATGAATTTATTGAAAAAAAGAAGAGGTTACGGTCTTCCGACGCTCCGCTTCGTCTTCTCTAAGGGGTAGACAATATGAGACGTTTATCTGTCCAATATTATATATTGGTAGTAAACGGTTAGTGGATTATTATAATATCAACCCACACATATCAAATTTTACAGGAGGCGCAAAAAACGTGTTTTGATGATTTTGTGACAAACGCAAATTATGAATTATACACAACCTTGAAATACCCGGAGACTTCTAAACTAGTGTTTAATTGACATAATCTAATATTAAATAAAGAATTTGTCTAGAAAAAACCTTTATTTCAGTCTTTTTTTTCAAACATAAAAGCTAAATTTAGATACTAATTCGGCATTTGCATCTTGCATTCTTTTGATAGAACGTGTATCAAGTTTGATACATTGCGATTATCGAAAAAAACCTGTTTTGAAAATCTGTGGGTTACGTCCTTTTTCAGATCCACAGTCGATATGTAATAAGAAATACCATGATCATTAAAGTAATTTTTCAAATTCTGGTTACCTAAATTCGTCACACATATCAATTTTTTTCTTTATTAGATGTCGATCTATCGAAATAGCCTTTGCGCTTATCATGAAAAAATAAGATAAAATAGATTTTCACGTTTTTTATTGGTGTTAGTTTCGTTGAGGTGTTTATTTAATTTCCAGCAAAGAAGCTGGTGGGTGCATGCGCTTTCAATTCACGATGTATTCCTTCATATCCATGGTATGTGAGGTTGCTCGAATTAATGAAAGTTTCAAATTGATATACGTGAACCACGTGATCATTGTATTGCAATTTTCACTATCGATTACATTTAATGATTCTATGATGGGTGTGTGTGGGGGGGGGGGGAAGTATTAAAATATTTCAGGATGGAGCCTGTCACATCGAACTGAGAATATTGTTTTTCGTAATTTTACAAGGGGCTCGACGGCCTGAGTTAAATTTAACAAGAAGCTCGTGCGACCCCCTCCAGCCCATCCCTGGGCACGTGAAATCGGCCCCTTTTGCCCTCACCCCTATATTTTAAATTTAATAACGGATGTAATGGAAAGCTTAAAAAAATGACGGCAAAAAACCATTTAAAAAATAGTTTATAATGTTTTTTTATTAAATATACATACTGTTTTCTATAATCGTTTTGGAAATTTAATAATTAAATATACATAGTACTTGTCTTAAGATGTTAAAATAAGGAAAATTGTAGACAATCATGTAATTACTCTAATCTTTACTGAATATATTTCTACTCGAAGTCGTCAAATAAAAGATAAGTCTGTTTGATAAGTAGGTAAGTGGTGACAGGAAGTAAACATTGTTTTTTTTTTTATAAATAAGCTATAAAATAAATATCTTCAGACGTCAAAAATGACATTTTATTGATGGCAAGAAAATCCCTACAATAAATTCCTCACATGAAAAATGCATTTTTAATCGGTTATGGTTTGGGATAATGTTTACACAAATAATTCTGCACGAGCAAAGGCATGCTCAGTGTTGTCCGTTATGGGGTTAAAATATGATATATTATTAATCATTTCTATATGAAATCTATGCTACATAAATGTTATACTTTGCAAACTTAGTATGCTTACATAAATATTTTTTCAGATTAAAACTTGCTTAAGAGTGACTTCATACACGCAAAGCAATATTTTTAAGTGTTTTTTTTTTTGTTTACTTACATTTATAAAAATTAAAGATTAAAACAACTTTTGTTATTCAACGGCGAAAGTTAACAATGAAATTTCATGTCTATTGGAAAACCATCATTCAGATTGACTTAATAATGTCAGTAAATTATAAATTTTAAATAAATTAAAAAATATATGAGAAAATAATTAAATTCGAATAATACCTTAAAGATTTTTATGGTATTAAGCATATCGTCTAAATCTCTAAAGGTCTAACTAAATAAAGCAATAATATCACAGAATGATTTTTAATTTTATCGATACAGTTAAGTCAAATGCATTTTATATACGCATTCTACCGTACAATATTACAGAAAAATTCAGATTACGTGTAAAACTTTTAAATTTCAAAGCAATAATCATTTCTGTGACTAATATATTGTTGTAATTAAGAAGTATCGTAAACATCACCAAATGCACTGAAGAACGGTTAAAAATTTATATAGTATTTGAAATCAACCTCGTAAATAATTAAGTTTTTAACAATAACCTAACCAGTGGAGTTACACGATTTTAATTATCTTTTGCTAAACAATATCGCTCATTCGGTAAAATACAATCGAAGTCTAAATTTGTCCTTCTGAAGGTTTTTGATTACATACAATCTTTTTATTACTGCTGTTTCAGTTTTCTTTAAATAAATAAAAACTGAGATATTTTACAATCAATTTCACCACGTTTTGAAATGTTATCACGCAATTATATAAATATAGTCTTAAAAAAACTCCACCGTACAAATAAGTTAAAAATGATAATTATAGACTGGATACATTATTTTATTGCCGGTTCGTTATATTTAGCGACTGCACTGGTAGGGAAGAGTATTAAAGAATTAAAGGTATTTCATTCAAGGTGTTTCCTATCCCAGTTATCCTATACAATATTATTATAAGTCCAGGTAAGGTATTCACAAAATAAACGATTAGCTTACTATATTTACTTAGAAATGACAACAAGAAAACTAAATACACAATATTCTAAAGAGAAATCGGCGGAGGTAGACATTCGGACGCCAAAACAGGAAACGTAACAAAAGATCCAAGGTCCTATCCATTGGCTAAGAAGGAAGTGGACCCTAAACTTTTATTGGTATATAGAATGTCTAATAACTATTTATCTTGTTACCTTAGTTTTGTAATCTTGTATACTTATTGTTAAATATTATCGTCACAGAGGATGTAGTAGACCCTGTACAAAGAATTCCATTGAATATCTTAGTTGGGACTATACCATCATATAAAATGTATTTAAACGCAATAGTATCCAAATTGTGTTTGATAATTTGTTTCTTCCAACCAAATTTCAATACAGATCAGCAGAGTTAGTTGTAAGTAAATAAGTCTGAGGATGCTTCTTAGACACCTTACAAATTCTTACAAATCAAGCTAAACACCAAAGTTATTAATGATTAGTTAATGTTAATATATTCAAAATAAATGTCCACTAAGAAGCCGTCAAATCCATCCATTCAAAACACTTGCGGATCCAGAAAATTTGCAGAGTTACAATTTGAAAAAATAGATCCTACATAATAAAATCAAATATTTTAATAGAATTTAAAAGAATAATATGTATCGATTTTATTTAAATTTAATTATACACGTCATGTATTTAATTATTAATAATACAGATAATATAGAGAACAGTTGTAACTAATTGGTTGCCTCTAAATAGTCTTAATTCTTCTCAGGAGGTGACCATGACCATCCCCATGGGATCCGCCAATGATTCTAGCATTTGAAGTATTTCAATGATTAATATTTTTAAGGGACGGATATTAAGTCCCTTTTCACGAAAGGTGTCTACTTAGAAGATAGTTTAGAAAAATGTTTAGGGTAAACGATATGGTAGCTTAGGTTTACATTGCTTGTCTAGTAATAGATATTCATTTTTGAAAAGTTGTTTAATCTTTTCATATCTGTTTAGCATATCATATAAAGCTTTTTAGACGAGGGAAAAATAATAAGTTTCAAATTAATCGTCCAATACATTGGGTGATTGTTTTTAAAAGGATAAAAGAGCGAAGCTTTGAACAGGTGTAATTAGATAAACGCAATACCCCTTTTCAGGAATGAATCAAGTGTTCTTTAGGGAATGCAAACATTACAGACGTCGACGTATATGGTTGAAAATACTATATAAATACATAAAAAACAATATCTGATTGTGGCTATTTGGTCACTTGGTACAACCTTGTACCTCGTAGCACCCTACTTGGAAAACCAAGTCGGCGTCTGTGACCAAAAAAAAACAGTACATATTATGATAACATCATATCGTGAATAGCGTTTCAATTGGATAGGAGGAATAATTATAATTATAGGAGATATAAAATCTCTATCTTGCTCAACACATAATAGAGCACGTAATTTCATTTAAATCCTCAGTGAAATGTATTCTATAATATGGAAAAAGAATGTACATAATTTGTTTTATATATTATATTATATTAATAACACACTAGTAAATTGTTAGACCGAGTTATTGTGTTTGTGTTGTGTCTATCCGCGGCAGGTTGACGTTTTTTCGGCGTAAAAAAATAAACAGACAATTTGCGGGGCAATAATTCTAAAGACGGAAAATAAATAATTAAAGAAAAGACGCTGACAGCAGGAAACCCCAATTTTGTCAAACCAAAACGTTAACGAAGACCGACTGCACAGAGTGCTGCAGTGCGAAGAGCCAGATGTCACCAATACAAAATGATGTTGGGTCGTATAGTGCAATAATTAATTAAATTTTCATTTTTGTTTATCGTTAAAAAACATCTGCACCAAATATGATACTTTAAAATTAGAATACCTTCAACCGAAGATCACAAACAACATAATAAGTTGGGTTTTAATTATTAAATGAGAAAAAATGTGAAAAATAGCAGCAGCACCTTCTATCTAAAAATAAGACTCAAACAAAAATCAAGAGGATCATAAATTAACTTAGAAAGATCCATGAAACGGACCGATATGTGTTTTTAATTCATTTTTTCAATAAAAAAATGATAATTTTATTTTCGACGGCATTAACTTTGGAAAATTCATTTTTAATACAAAATTTAAATTGATAATTATTTATTTTACTGGCAGCTGTGGTCCAGAAAAGTTGTCATTTTACATTATCAATTTTACTTTAAAAAAAAAGCCATTTCCCCTCCCATTGTGGAGCATATGGCTTCCTAATGAAGGTATCTCAAGAGATTTTTTTACGAAAATTCTTTGTTACTCAGTTGCTTAACCTTTCTTTTACGAAGAGAGTAGAGATGGAAGGATATGACTAGGACAGGACTAGTGGTAAGCTCATCGTTCTCTCTATACCCGTTTTAAGATAGGATGAATCGGAGAAAATTCAAGACATCACATACATCCACGCCTTCGGACAGAAATCCATAAAAACTGTCCATACTGAGTTTTGATCCCGTGACCTCCGTCTTCTAAGCCAATGATATTTTTCCTACCCTATAAAAATTGAGGATTGATGTCGCCAGTTCTTATAGATTCACTAGGTCAGGGATGACGAGCCTATGGCACGCGTGCCCGAAGTGGCACGTTTGAGAATTTAGATGGTACGCAAACGATTTCCATGTTCAAAATATATATTTTTTACGTTAAAAAAGATAAAATCATCAGCCAAATTCTCATTGATAAATATCTGACGAGTATTTTTATTGATTATGACTTGTATTTTTAAGAAACTCTATTGTAATTTTTAAGCTTGTAAATAAAATTCATAAAAAAAATATTTTTTCTATTTTTCTACAGTTTGGGCACGCCACACAATCGAGAAATAATATTTAGAATTTTTGGCACGCGGACCCAAAAAGGTTCGCCATCCCTGCACTAGGTAGAGTTTGATTGCAATTAAATGTTTAAATTCCTTTGTATCCAATCCAATTTATAAAAACTGGGTCCTAGCTAAAAGTATGTTAAGTTTTGGAATTAATGTCAGTAATTATAATAAAACTCGCTCAATTTCAAAATGAGCTTAGTGTAACTTACACCATTGTCCCTTTTAGCGAGTCATGTACCTACCTTGTTGAATAATAATATTTTAATTGCTTTTTAATGCAATTGTACGTTACAAGCATCTATTAATTGTCTACTTAAATAGGCTGGAAGTATAAATGAAATGATTGATTAAATAATAAACTTATTTCTTAACATATTTATAATTATTATTAACAATATTATGTATTCGGGTGGGTGAATTTGTAATCCCTGCCGCAGGCATAATAGAACGTGTCGGATACAGGAGGTCGTCCATTTATGAGCCATATCCGGACCTTATGTAATAAATACTTACTACAAAAAACAAAATCTATACAATTCATTGTGCGGTGTGTCAGTGTGCGAGCTGAATGCAATCGTATGTCGTATGGCTTTCCGAAAAGGGACATTTCCGTAGGCACAGAACATTCTGCATCCAGGCAACAGCATCCTCAAAGCGATTCTCAAACTGTTTCACTCTGGAAGATTTGAAATACATATTTTACGTGGCTCCACTATACTTATAATATATTAATATACGTCACTAGCTTGACGTCGATTTCCGAAGAATAGTATATTATTTTTTATCTATTTATAATATTATTCAAAATCACAATGTCAAATTCAATTTATTTTTGAACTCAAACCGAAACGTCGAAAATGGGATCGAGTAGCGATGTGGTATAAAGTGACACCAGACAATTTGCGTAATATTTGCATTTTTTATTTATTCATGTACCAGTGAAGATCACAATAAATATCAGCTAGATATTTTTGATATTTAGCGAATGGTTGAAATAAGAATAATTTTGCTACACACTCTATAGGAACTTGAAGGTTAAACCAATAATAAATTATTAATTATTTTATTGTTGAGTATTTTTTAAAGAAGTGCTATATTTATTTGGAATATTTTTTACTTTATTGATTATCATTTTGGAATGTCGAGCCTTTCAACAAATTCTGGCCTTTGTGCTGTTTTTATTTAATTTTAAACGCTAAGGGGACATCTCGGTGGAAAGACGATTTGCTGTATTAAATCGGTGATGTGTGGGCATAACTTGAAAACCTTCAAAGTATTGAGTTTACATGAAGGCAAATCTAACAAATACATACTGATGTATGAAATAAGTAAACTAAAACAAAAATATCATTATCACATTTTTAATCACTCCTTTTTTTATAGAATTTATATCAGTTTTAAGGAAATGCATAAGCATTTATTATACAATCTTTATTTGAAAGCATGTTTTCCAACAGCATTTCAAAAATCAGTTATCAGGGTTTTCTCAAACAACACAGAAATATTATAACGAGAAAACAATGCTTACATTTAGAAAACAATACATTTTACTGTTTGTAGATAGTTTTAAGAAATTTTCAAGTTTTATCTGCAGAAAAAATATGAAAAATCAACGATTTCACGAACTGTGTTCCGGCTTAATACCAGTACAAAAAAACATCAGGAAAAAAATCGAAAAAATATTAATAGAAATCATATCAAAGCTTTGACATTCGTTGTCTGTCGGTGTTTAAATATTTTCGAATAGAGAACGCAAGCCAAATTTTTTGTTATTCGATGAAGTGTGTTTCTAATGTTCACTCATTGCCCTTAAATTGCTTACAGTTTTTTTTAAAAATATTTATTATATACAAAGAAACTAAACATTGCTTAATTTTTGTTGCCGAAATTTGTACAACGTTTTTACGATATTATATTTTAATTTTATCGGATATTGGATATCGGTCATTTTATGGTACATTTTTGTACATTACATTAGTATTTTTAATGCTGAAATAAAATCTCAAGATTACTCATGTTGGTTAAACTAGGATGTGCATTTTTTATTATTATGTAATACGTTTATTTACTATTGTTTTCAGAGGGGTAATTGTAAAAATATGAATTTATTTTTTTGTATCACAAAGTCATTTCAATATTTCATATTACAATGCTATTTCAATATCTAAAGAATACAATAAATAATTTGACAATGTTATTTTTGTTACCTTTCTTTATTTTATTGAGATTAGAAAAAAATTGCTTTCCGCTGCAGGATGTCGCTTCCGCCGGACATTCTATTATTAAATTTTTATTTTACAATCTATTCATTTGCGCAGCATTTTTTCGGAATCCTTTCTTTAGCACTGGTTGTATGTACTTACATCCTAGGTGTGATTTTTTGTTTTCTGGAATACTGCAGTTTGAATATAATGATTTATGACCGCTTCTAACGTTTATTTTGTACCTAACTTATTTAAAGAATTTCTCAAAATTTTGGAATCGCATAAAGCCGCTGCTGTCAATCACGTTTCGTTGCCATTTTTAACCATTTTTAGACTATACACTAAAACGTCTTGATCAATTTTAATATTCATCTGAAATAAATATATTTTACAAGAAAGCAGCAAAGTCTGGTTAAACATTTAAACTATCTAGAGAAATTGCAGTCAATAACTGATTTGATGTGCATATTGTTTTGCTTAATTTTAATTGGGAGTTCGACGGCCTAATCCAAATTTAACAAGGTGCTCGCGTGTGCTTCTCCGAGCCCCCTTCGGTCCACCTCTGCTCTTAGCTGTATTGCCGAATATCTATAATAAAAGTCTTAGAATGCTTAAAAAATAAAATAGAGATAGGTAATAAAATAATACTTTCCTGATAATAATAATATTATTTTAATATATCTTGCAAAAACTTTCAAAATAAAAAAATATAGTTCGTAATGTTATGGTTTATTTCCGTAAAAATTGTCGACAGGAAACTACACGTAGGATCAAATACAATAGAATAAGAAAAAATTGCAAACAGAACAGTAAAGTTACTAAGTCATAATCCACCGTGAAATAATATCCTTTCATACTTTCACAGGATGTTAAAATGATAATAATAGGATTGGTATTGTTGAAACGTGCAGACTATTTGTCGTAATTTTACAATAACTCCTATTGAAAACTCGCGTATATTTTTTTGAAAAAAACGTATTTAAAAATATGATTGTTTTTCTGTTCAAATGTTCAAAATAAATATATATTATTTACCGAAAGTTTTTTTTGCACTGAAAATATTATAATAAATCTATTTGACACATTTATAGTGTTTTAAATTATTTTTACTCATGTAATGGACGACTTATTTCTATTCTAGCTACTTTTACGTATATCGACAATTTGATATCAAACTAGCTGTCAAATACATTACAAAATTGTCGGGAAACGGAAAACAATGGGATTTATAACTTTTATTGCTATCAAGTTCTATCAAGTGAATCTATAAGAACTGGCGACTTCAAACCTCAGTTTTTTTAGGGTAGGGAAAAATATCATTGGGTTAAAAGACGGAGGTCTCGTGATCAAATTCCAGTATGAACAGTTTTTATTGATTGATTTATGGATTTATATTCGAAGTCATGGATGTATGTCATGTCTTGGATTTCCCCCAGCGATGGGCTGCCAATACGTTAACAAGGGGCTCGCTTAATCTCAAAGCAATTTTCGGTGTTCAGGAGAAGGGGTGAATTTTTTTATCACTCCTATGCAATTATAAACAATACTTAAAAAAGCATATCAATTGTTACTAAATACACTTATAATATGTAAAATATGCAATTTACCGCAAACTTTTCAATGTAAATGTCTAAAAACGTACTACTGTGTATACTGAAGCTGTTCTATATAATATATAAGCCACGAATTGCAGTTATACAATAATTTAGTCTAAAATATTGTTTTTTTCTTAAATTAACAAGGGGCTCGCGCGAGCCCCTCCGAGCCCCCTCCAGCCCACCCCTGATTTCACCCCTTCCACCCATCCTATCCTAAAATATGAGACCTAACTAACTAAACTAGCTAACCATTAGCCCTGTCATAGCCCTATCCTTCTTTCCCTACTCTCCTTGAAAAAGGGAAGATTGAGAAACTGAATAACAAGTAGTTCTCGTAGACACACTTCTGTTGAGATTAACTCCATATGCTCTTCATTGGAAGCGGACATGGTTCAAAAAACTGATTTGTCCTCTCTAACTTCTGACGCAAGCATCTATTTTCAAAGCACAGTAGTACCTATACGCTTATTCTGTGTTGTCGTAATGTGCCACGACTCGCACCCCTAAAGCAGTACTGCCAGTACGCATGCATTGAATATGTGGTACTGGGTACTGACCGAGTACAACCTTGAGTCCCAGACCATTGAATTAAGGTTTGCCCTCCAACCAACGTTCCCTCCAAGCTGCGTGCGGCCGCGCAGCAGTTGGGAAGCCCTCGCGCACTCATTCCGGGTTGGTGCGCACTACAAGACAGTTATTTAATTGATATTTGATCGTTCCGCGCAGCCTTTGAAATTTCCGCACAGCTAACCTCTTGTCTTTGAGGAAGCATTGCCTCCAACTATCCCAAATCGGATTGCCATCTCTCGTGATGTGTTCAAGATAATGTAGCCGTCTACTCTCCTGATGTTCTGTCCCGCACATTCGTCAGAGTTCTTGTAGCTTGTCATTTGTTGGACGGAGCTGAGACACAGGACACAGCCATGTCTGACGACTGACACCGGCTGAAATTCATAAACCGTTTTAGTATGTTATACAATATGATCAAGCCAAAGCCGCCTGTGTGGTCGAGCGGTCAACATCATTGGCTACCGCTACGGAGGGCACGGGTTCGAATCCCAGTACGGGCAGTTTTATAAATTGACTTTTCAATCGGTTTATGAATTTCTGTTCAAAGGCATGGATGTATATGATGTCTTGAATTCCCCCCTCCCACCCATCCTATCCTATAAACGGGGCGTATCGAGAGCGATTAGCTAACCACTAGTCCTGTCCTAGCCCTTTCCTTCTATTCCTACTCTCTTTGGAAAGAGAGAGGTTGAGCAACTGAGTAACAAGCAGTTCTCGTAGAAACATTTCTGTTGAGATAAACTCCATTAGGAGTCCATATGCTCCATATTGGGAGCGGACATGGTAAAAAAAATAAAAACTAGGCTTCGAATCGATTAAAAGAATCCGAGACAGTATAATCAATTAGACATAAGATAGATAATCACTTTAACAGTTATATTGGTGTGTAGTTATCTGGAATAAACTGGCTAAGCTTTATTTGGGTTACACTGTACACGGACAGGTATATTGTTACCAATTTTGTCATCAGGATTAAATATTTACGTTTTAGTTGATCCCTCTCATAAAACATTGCCGACCGGAAAGATGCTGCATGGTATTACCATTTATATATTAATTTATGGCTTTTTACAAAGAGCAAATTTTTCAGAATACAACCAGCTTAGTTTGAACTAGGTTCTTTATTTTACGGGTGTGAACATCGGCAGTATTTTGAAATATTGTAGATTTCGTAGTAGGTTTTCTAAATACTGTTTATAGCCACCATAAATATATTTAAGTCGCCTGTTTACTAAGTCCAAAATACGCTTTTACGAGACAATTGATTATAACAAAAGAAAGTTTCAATTTTATGGAGGTTGTGCAGTCAGTCCTCAATAATGTATAAATAATACGTGCGGCTTACGCGAGTTATCAGATTAAGAATTACCCGTAGCTTATTATTACGTATGGCAATTAATATTTCACTCTATTGGCCTAAATGTATAATTTTTTTATAATAAATGTATAGTCCTGACTCCTAATTTCTGGACCAGCCAATTCATAACTGGCCACGGTTACTTCGCTGCCAAGCTCTTCCAGCTTGGCCGGTTAGTAAATAGTCCTAAATGTAAATGCGGATATATGATTCAGGATGCTGATCACATCCTCTGGGAATGTCCAGATTTAAATAATGAACGGGAAAAATTGCTCAAGACGATACGACTATCTGTCGGATCTGTCGGCCCCGTCGGTCATGCCGACTTGGTTGCATCTAAGGCAAATTATAGGGCATTTAAAGAATTCTCCGCGTCTTTTGGAAAAAAAGTTGAGTTAAATAGATAAAACCTAACATTTTCAAATGCATTTATTATTAAATTTTTATTTCTGCACACTGTAGTGCATGCAACCAAGTCTTGAGGAATTTCTTCTCGGGACATTTCTGGCAATATTTTGAACACGACTAACGTTGTTACGCTACGGAATACACCCTATATAAAGAGTGTGAAGCCGAAGCGGGTGGTGGTGGGTACAACGTTGAGTACCCTAGGGAATTAAAAAAAAAAAAAAAATCCTAATCATATCGGCATCGAACCTGGAGCAAATCGACTGCATATGTAGGTACCAGCAAGTGTGCGAAGTATTCTATACCCGGAAGGTTCTGTGTGCGGAAGATTTCGTGTCCGAACGAATCGGAGTTCGGAGTATTCTTGTTCGGAGAGTTCGCGTTCGGACGATTCCTGTTCGAAGTGTTCTTGTTCGGTAGAATCACCGAACCGCAAGCTACATAGGCAATTCAATGTTTTTCATGCGCTTGCAGAGGGTGAATATAGAATAAGAAGGAAGAGGAGGTAAGAAATGTATTTTGTTTTCGGGCGCGGTGAATTATTATAATTTTTTTTAATACACAATCCGATTTCTTGAAAATATGCACATAGCGGATTGTATATACATATCGACTGTGGAAGGGGAAAAGAACGTAACCCACAGTTTTGTCAAAACAGGTCTTTTTCGATAATCACAATGTATCAAACTTGATACACGTTCTATCAAAAGGAAGGAAGCTGAAAATGCCGAATAAGTATCTAAATTTAGTTTTTAAGTTTGAACTTGTCAAAAATTAAAACCAAGAAAAAACACTGAAATAAAGGTTTTTCCGAGACAATTTCTTAATTAATATTAGGTTGTGTCAATTAAACACCAGTTTAGAAGTCTCCGTGCACTTCAAGGTTGTGTATAATTCATAATTTGCATATGTCACAAAATCATCAAAACACGTTTTTAGCGCCTCCTGTAAAATTTGATATGTGTGGGTTACGTCCTTTTTCCTTTCAACAGTCGTTATATAATTCGTTTTATTATAACAAATTGTTTGAAGGACCTTCAGTGACGTTTGCATAAGGGCCCTAAATTTTGAACTACGCCACTGCTTAAAAGGTGTTTGTTGAATGTAAATTGTGGAGATATTTTTATTGGCAAGTATTTTATATAATTATTATCATTCATGTATTGACATGATTATATTATAACCTATGGTCAATGCATTAAATCCCTTAAATAAATTGTATTTACTATACAAATTAATTGATAATTTAAAACATATTTAAATAAGTAACAGCATAGGCACTTTACTGTTTTAGAATTTAACTCTGTAGTCTAATAATAATAGTAATACAAAAATACATGTAAGTGAAAAAAAAAGTTAACTTACTAAAACACCAGCGCGAACGATTAACGGTAAAAAAGTAAGTTTGCCAACATGAATTTTTGAAAACTTTTATTGAAAATTGATGGGAATAAATTGTATTTTTTTTTATACAAAGACTTCAATACAAGAATTAACAGGAAATGCGATATAAAAAATAATTAATAAAAACACAACATTCTTGTGTACGTTATTCCACTTTATTTAATAGGTCAGGACCGGTTTCGCTCATTGCGAGCATTGTCAACTGATAAGAAAAATATATAAACAGTGCTATTTATACAAAATTAAATTGAAATAAAAGGTGTAATCAACAATTAACAATGAAAAGAATTTACAAATAACAGTATAAGTGACTCTACAATTAAACAAAATTTAAATGCTTAAAACCTATAACATACTAATAATAAATTATAAGTGTTGAATGATGGTAATTATAAACACAATTAAAATTTGGGAAATTTTTAACAAAGTGAAATTCTACATTACTTAAGTAAATAACTTAATGATAATTTTGTGTTAATTGTTGTTTAAACCTTTTATTTCAATTTAATTTTGTATAAATAGCACTGTTTATATATTTTTCTTATCAGCTGACAATGCTCGCAATGAGCGAAACTGGTCCTGACCCATTAAATGAAGTACAAAGGAGTATTGTGTTTTTATTAATGTAATGCCTTTCCACCAAGTATTGACAGTGAACACCCTAAAAGCGATAAAAAATAATGTTCGACGTGCTGCCCATTTATGCCCGAAGTATGCCATTTTGTCTTTTCAGACCTTACTAAGTTGTTTAATGTGTCATATAATGAAAGTAAGAAAGAATTCTTCCCTCAAAATTAATTGAAATATCCTGCTTAAAAATATTAATTAGATCGCTTTCAGACATCTAAGCGCTGACGAATTCGCACGTTAGGTTCATTAGTATTTCCAGCACTAACTCGACATCAACTAAGCCGTCAATTAATTATGCCAATTATTATTTAGACCCGGGAAGTGACAAAAAATACTTAAGAAAAATGCTAGCTGTCAAAAGGATGTCGCCTCGGCCAGACGGATGTGGAATAAAAACTTGGGCACAATTTATTTTAAATGGTGCCTATTTATAAAATATAAATGTGAATGCGAGTCGTAAGCTGTAAGGGTAGGCAGGCTGCCAGTCATTGGCATTTCCTGTTTTTACCCTCTTCTCTGCGCGCTACTCTTCCTGTTTGAGTGTTTGGTTGAAGGTATGTTATGTACCAACAAATAGCAATACTATTCAACAATGTTATGTGAAAAGGTCTGTCGGACGATTTGACGAATCAACATTAGAACATAGATCACAAACTTTATTAGTATACAATATAATGCATAAAAAATGTTAGATGACACCATTAAAATCCCTTAAATAATGTCAATGCCTGTCAGCTTAAGTTATATTTTTAAATACGCTTTTTTATGGCAGCTGTAATAAGACGGTTGAATGTTACTCAGTACATTATATAGAGTTTTAATGTTCAATTTTTGCAAGGAATTATTTCAACCAATCTTATTTTATTATAAAATTATAGTATAATATATTTATTACGTAGCAAATATTGAAGAATCATCGACGATGTATTATTATTCTTAATTATTCTATATCCTTCTGAACCTATTTTAACACAGTCCCTGATTGTTAATCATTGGAGCAAACGGTAGTATTACCACATTCGTCATTCTGTAAATATTCCCTCCATTTTTGGACCTAATCGCATAACCACTTTACCGCGTGTGTCTATTATACACGCGAAATCATGTCATGCTGTTATTTACAGATGTAAGTATTTAAGTTATATCCTGCCGTATTCCGTACGGCACATTTTAAACATAATAGTAGCGTCAACAAACGTTTTTAATAATTCCTGGGACATAACTAAAACGTTTTAAATACAGGAAGCAAAAAGAAATGATACTATGATGAACTATGTAAAACAGTGAAATTCTAGTCACCTGCAACTTATGTATACAATATGATGTGAATAGAAAATTATATTTCCTTGCTATTTTGTTATTTTAGTAATTTTATCAGCATTATTAAATTTTACTTTAATTAAGCAAACTATATTATTAAAGTTTGAAACTCATCATTATAAGGATGGAAGTGTTGGTGAACCAAATTACTAAATTATGTTTTGTTATATTTACTGTCAACATTTATACTGTAATGCAAATCAGCAGTTTTAATGTAAAGAATTATGATATCACTAATAAATTAATAAAAAATAAATTAAATATTATTGACTAGTAATCAAAATGTTCTAAGTAATTCAGTATTTAAAATAAAAAAAAACGTGTCTTATATAAGTTTTTTTAATAGCCCTACTTTAATATCGGTGCTTTGAATCTTTTGAATTAGATATTTTGAATATAAGTTACATATTTTACACAATAAAAGCGTATAATATTATTAGCCTAGTACATTCTACACTTCGTTATTAAATTCATGTTTATTGTGCACTGTTCACAGCTTATATGAGGCTAAAAAATAATGATGCAAATGTCAGTTCAAGTTCATCCGTGCACTTGAACGCCTGAAGAAGCCGAAAGGCGAAACTCGGAGCGTTAGTGACAAAATCTGTGTGAATGTACATAATTTAAACGATTCAAATTTAATATTGAAATTTCACCAAGCACTTTCAGTCGAAATCTTAAATTAATGATGCAAATGTTTGGCGTTTCGTAAAAAAAACATGAATACAAAAGCATTTGTACGTGGTAGTTAAGAATTTTAATTTCAGGCAAACGATATGCCTAATATTTTATCTTATTCGATTGGAAGTGATCATTCGCAGTCAATACGTTAACAACCGTCTAACAACCCTTGTTTTTGAAATGCAGCTGTCGTCAAAAAAATGCAAGCATTCTGCGCGCGAGCTGCACGCGAGCCGGTCGTGTTTGGAAAACCTCTCGAGTCTTGAAACTGGCCGTGACGGATAATTGGTCCATAGTATAATATATTAAAATTCTTATTCGGGAATGATTGCGCTCAACATAAAAAAATATTTTTTTCGATGTTATGAGTCTACTCGTGCTAGTGAATGACAATATTTATGTTTTATTATTAACAATTTAAGTGCTTAGTTATAAAGTGCATTTAATACGAAGGAATAACCAAATCAATTCGAAAGAAGAACAGGGAATCTTCCCAAATAGTGAAATAGAGCTTTCTAAATAAGGTAAGATTTTATGTTTTTATGTTGACAATTGATTCTAAATTCTGATGTAGATTAGGGATGACAACTTACTTTTTGTGTTACTTGCGCCGGATAAAATCTATCTATTAATAATGTAGAAGCTTTCCGATGAATAATTTACGATATTAAATAAAAACTAACCGTCTCTATAGATTTACTGTTAACTTTTCACAGAGTTACTTATCTACGTAATATAAGCATTGGCAGCTAAAACGTAATGTCTTTTTTTAAGATTCTGAAATTTATTCTGTCCGTGTTTTCTGCATGATGCAGATTAAAGTCACGTTTTCACCGTGTTATTCCTGATGTTATATTTGATTTAGATTAACCCACTGAACTCTTGTTATGGTTTTTGAAGAGCCAAAGTGAAAAACATGTAAATTATAATTACAAATAAATAAGGTCAACTTAACCCACCTTTATAATATGTATTTAAAGTGAGCATATTGAAATAAAGAATATTTAAAACAAAATTTAATTAATGATTATGTAATTATTAAATATACATAGCAAAAAAATGTAAAAATGTCATTTCACAATCATATTTTTTCATCATTTCGAATTGGCTGATACAGTGATATTGGATTTTACACTGTTTTCAAACGAACTAATTTCGTAATATGAATCATAAACTACATGAAATATTAAAAAAATATATACCTATCATTTAAATGCAAAAAATGTCAATATAATTTATATGCTCAAATACTTACCCACTATCTAAGCATAAACGAAATAAAAATAGATTTAACCTTTAAATTGGTCCGACAATTTTGAGAAAAATATTTTTTGCATCTGCTTCCGACAATCTTGCAACAGCACATTTTGGAGAATAATGAAAAAATGGTTGAATTAAGGCAATGATAAGGTATAAGAATACCCCAAATGTTATAATAATTATACTACACTAAATATACAGTGGCGTAACTAAAATACACGTTTTCGTATTTTGATTCACATGCCTTAAAATTGTGCAATACAAATTCTCGCAAAATGAATAGTAACGAACATTCTTTATACCTTACATAGGTTTGCAAATTACCACCAGGGCCAGATTTAGATTTAGTGAGGTGCTAGACTATTTCACATGTGAGCCCCCCAGACCCAGATGTTAGGGGTAAAGGAAAACGGAATGGAAGTGTCAATTGAAACAATACAAAATACGCATAAAATAATACAGTAATAACATAATATTTCTTATGTATAAAAATCATCTCTTCATTTTTGGTACACTTCGGACCAGGGGTGGGTTGGAGGGGGCTCGGAGGGGATCGCGCGAGCCCCTTGTTAAATTTTATGAAGACCGGCTAGCACCTTGTTAATTAAAGAGAAAACAATATTCTCTGATCAAATTAGTATATAACTGCAATTTCTGACTCGTATATAATCTGCGACAGCTTCAGTATACACAGTAGTACATTTTTAGCCATTTGGATTGAGAAGTTTACGGTGAACTGCATATTGCTACATATTATAAATGTATTATGTAAAAATCGATTGTTTATTTAAGTATTGCATATAATTGCACAGGAGTGATAAAAAAATCATTCCTTCCCCAGAACACCGACAATTGTTTTTAGATTGAGCGATCCCCTTGTTACTGTATTGGCAGCCCACCGCTGCTACGGACCCTTTTTTGTGAGCATGTCTACTCTACCATTGACAAACTTATGAAGTTCTAATATAGCTCTCGTCCGCATGCTAACCTATGTAACTGTTAATATATATTTTTATTGTTTGTTGTTGAGTATAATTATTTTTTATTATAACATTTAATACCTACGTATTGTGATTTAATTTTACTACTACTGTCTATACAATATGGCGACCATATAAGTAATAAAATGTCGGAAAATTTACTTTTCTATTGAGTGACACTTGGACTAAAATGATGTGTGTACCCCCGCCGTAACCGAAGACAGCGACGTTGACCACTCGGCTAGAGGTTCGGTATAACTTTGAAATTAATTAAACATTACATCTACGCAAAATATTATAAATGTTTGATAATTGTTAAAATGAACTTATTTATATATTAGGTATAGTCGGATTTATTTTAAACTAATCACATTGAGGGCTCGAGTGTCTTCTGGACGTAGGTCATGTATAATAGTGCTTCCCAACCTTTTTCATGCCACGGCCCCTAAATTTGAAAACAATTATCTGCGGACCCCCCGAATTTATGTTCATATTTTATCACAAAAAATGTTGAAAGAATGAAAATTTTCGCGAAAAACCTGCGGACCCCAGGTTGGGAAGCACTGATCAGTGGTGGATTATCCCATAAGCGTAAGAGGCGCGCGCTTGGGGCCTACAAATCTTATACCGATGATAGCATATATTATATAAAACCTAACATTTTAATTTCAGTTTTCAATATTTATTATTATTCTACGAAGAGGTTTGCAGCACTTATTTATTATTAAAAAAGCAGGGCCTCCAAAATTTATTGCGCCTGGGGCATCCAAAGTGCTTAATCGGCCACTGGCACTGATGTATAGAACAATACAATAGTAAAAAACTGTTCATGTATTTTACCCAGTATTTTATATTTAATCCAATCGCTTTGATATAAATATCTCGCCCACTCTCCAATTGGTCGTCTTTCGTATGACGTATTTTGCCGCGGAAATGAAAAAACGAGTACCATCATTCTGTTCCTTTTTTTTTTATTCATTCCATTCGCCATCTGGTACAAAATGTAAAAATGATTTGTTTAGAGCTGCTATGTGTTTGATTATGTGGTTGTCGGATCGGATATCCGCCCTCCCAATAATACCACAATAAAAGAGCCTCGAACTACCTATTCACCGTTTATTTGTGTATGGCGAACCAGTTAGGAACAATATGACAGTAGTCATTGATGCCAGGTTTTATTTTAGATGAAGTATCGGTGGCGATCGGGTTGACAGCAATTTATAATATGTCGTATAACGTTTGTTATCATAGTTTTGGAACATTAGGCGACCCCGGGTTTTTATTAAAGCCTGATTTTAGAATGATACATTAGACCAGCGGTCGGTAAAGTGGTGGTTCGCGAGAGAATTTCGTTGGTCCGCTGAGAAATGAAGAACTATCTTTATTTGTTCTGTTTTTATATTTTTTAATAACTTTAACTTTAATAATTTTGTAGCTATTAATGGTTTAATTTTATCAACTATTATTTTTGCATTTTATGTAATCTTTAGTAACCTTTTTCCCATATATACTTTTAAAAAATCTTAAAGGTGGTCCGCGGGATTTAAAGTCAGCGATGGGCTGTCAATACGTCGACATGGGGGCTCGCTTAATCTCAAAGCAATTATCGGTGTTCTGGGAAGCAGTGAATTTTTTTATTGCATCTATGCAATTATATGTAATATTTAAATAAGCAATCGATTAATACTTAATACACTTATAATATGTAAAAATATGCAATTTACAGTAATCTATTCAATGTAAATGGCCAAAAATGTACTACTGTGTATACTGAAGCTGTCCTAGAAAATATGTCAGAAATTGCAGTTATGTACTCATTTGATCTGAGAATATTGTTTTCTGTTAAATCAACAAGGGGCTCGCTGGCCTAAGTAAAATTTAACAAGGGGCTCGCGCGAGCCCCTCCGAGTCCACCCCTGTATAAAGTAGTTCGTGAGGATTTATAGTTTGCAGACATTTGCATTAGATGGCAATGTCACTAGTCAACTTTTCTCAATACTCACACACACACACACACTTTCTATCTTCACATCTTGCGCAAGCGCAGTGTTGTGCCATGCGTTCCAGACAAGCAGACAGATACATCAGGATAATATGTAATAATAATAGATTTAAATACTTACATATTTCCAAAGCCCCCTCTTTATGGTCATTTCAGATTAAAAAAACATATTTCCTCGATTATCAGATGCACCCCAAATTCTGAGACAGCAAAAAATAAAATATATAAATGTGTCTTATGCATATTATGAGGATTTTTTTGCTCTTTATAATTCTTGGGAAAGATCTCGTGAATGTTTTTCAACGAATCGTTTGAACCCCTTTATATAATGTAATAGGACACTGGTCAGAGCTATGAACACATTTACACTTTTCTTTCAAAATTTATTGTAGCCATTCGTTTTTAAATTTAAAGCTATCGATATATGTATCTTGCTGGACATTTTTCACCACTGTAATTAATTAATACACCTTTTAAGTATACAATACGTATTCGAATACTAATAAATAATGTAGATATTTGTGCATTATTCGTTATAATATCTAACCTACAATATGTCAATCGCCATACAATATTATTGCTCGTCCGCAGGGCCGGCGCGACCATACAGGCGAAATAGGCAACCGTCTAGGGCGCAAACCATTAGGGGGCGCATAAGTGGAGTACTACAATTATTTTTTATATACTCTAGTAAATAATATAGTATTTTATTTTGACGTTTGTATTTGTTCGTTGTAATTATGTATCGTATTCTACATATATGATTTGAAAAAGAGACGTTGAGTGACAAACAGTTCTTGTATAAAATCTTCTATTGAAATACCTCCATTAGGAAGCCATACGCTCCACATTGGGAGCGGACATGGATATTTATAACAAAAAATATGTTTTAAAAAAAGTGGGATGATTTGTGAAAAAGGGGGTGCGCCAATAACAGTTGCCTAAGGCGCCAAATAACCTCGCGCCGGCACTGCGCGTCCGGTATTACCTAGGTAATGATACGTATGCAATTAATTTGAAAAAGTGACACATCGGACGACCTTCATTATATGTCACATCCGCATCCGTTTCAAAAATCGAACGCGTTTTTTAATCAAATGTAGCGCTGTATTGACTTTCATAATTACGCACCAGAAGAAGGCATGGTACGTTATGTCATAACGCAAAATGGATTAACAGTTTGATTAAAAATTATATCTGTTTTACGATACATATATAATGGGTTACGTATGGTCTTACTGAAAAAGATCTGGGAACCTTATGTGCCGTAAACTCTTTGATTTTTTTTCTTCATTCGAGTAGGTAAACGATATATTGTTTGTTTGTACATTCGTGGTGGCGATACGCGATCCAAATAACGGAAAGTAATCAATTATGTATTGTCCGTTAATTGGTTCAATAATACAAACAAGGATGGCTTTAGAGGTGGGCTGGAAGGGGGATCGGAGGGGCTCGCGCGAGCCCCTTGTTGATTTAACAGAAAATAATATTCTCAGATCAAATGAGTACATAACTGCAATTTCTGACATATTATCTAGGACAGCTTCAGTATACACAGTAGTACATTTTTGGCCATTTACATTGATAAGTTTAAGGTAAATTGCGTATTGTTACATATTATCAGTTTATTAAGTTACATTCGATTGCATATAATTCCATCGGAGTTATAAAAAAACTCACTGCTTCCCCAGAACACCGACAATTGCTTTGATATAAAGCGAGCCCCTTGTTAACGCATTGGCAGCCCACCGCTGGATGGCTTATATGTTAGACTTTACATTTAAGGGTGAGTGTAACGGAAAAATTATTTAGTAACATATTTACAGACATTCGTAATATGATTTTCAAAACATCCCAGTTGAGTTAAATATTCCAATAAAATTTATCTGTAAACAATGAACAAGGAGCCAGTGGTGTGCTTAAATAGTGATCGACATTTGATTTAAAAACAAAAAACAAAAGAATTTACATTTCTAGGTAAAAATATCTTTATTTCAACAATTAAGCAATGTTAATAATTTAGGACTGCTACGTTTCTTATGGGAATACCTAAATTTGATCGCTGAGGATACATTTCTCGCCCAGTTAATTAGTCAGAAAACTCTGATGAAATTGTAAGAAATGAAACAAAATGTTGATATTGTCTGAGTCATTACACGTTTTTTTCACAATGTCCTCCACTGAACCAAACCTTAGTTCATAATCTGTTACGCTAGCAGCCAGGGACGTCCCGTGGGCATAGGCGAGTAGGCAGTTGCCTAGGGGCGGCAAGTCCTAGGGAGCGGTAAATAATCACAGATTTTTTAGATGATATAGCCTATGAACGTCACTGCTAACAGCTGTAGATTAAATGAATCAATCTCAGGTACAGATGAATAATAGGTTTACACCAACATTTATTTATTGTATAAATGTACTTATGGATAATTATTTATAACTTAATAGTTAATATTGCTTTTCATATTAACTTAAAACAGGTTATTTGGAACTGTATGACTAATCGACATATAGAAATACATATATTATAATATTATACATAATGGTGTTCAATCGGTTATGGGTTTGATCGACTTGAGCATCTCTTTTTTTCTGTAAACATCGATTGACATTGTATACTATTGTAACTACATCGCTATCGTTTAGAAACCATAGATAAGTGTTTAATGTAATTCAATTCAACGATTGACCGACCGCCGTGTGTCGCCTTGCATTTCCGGTGATGTGAGATCGATGTTATCGAATAAATAGGCGGCTCACGGCTGCGAGCGATTTATATGATCATCCTGTCTCACTCAAAAAAAAAAAAAAATTACAATAAAAAGAGACAGGAATCAACACCAAAAAGGGGAAAAAATTAAATAAAAAACCCCAACATCAGACGAAAGGGCAATTGGAGTAATCCACAAGGCCCTCCAACCAAGTGTAAGACACGAACGAACGAACGCGAGCGA
Source organism: Himalopsyche anomala (assembly GCA_031772345.1). Lineage (NCBI taxonomy): Eukaryota > Metazoa > Arthropoda > Insecta > Trichoptera > Rhyacophilidae > Himalopsyche > Himalopsyche anomala. The sequence continues at coordinate 1,084,053 of CM062825.1, forward strand.
TTGGCGACGTAAAAAAGCGGCCAGCGGATATGACAGTCGACACGTGACACGTGCGAAGGTGCAAGCCGACGGATACCGCACACGAGCCTGCATTTCCGCCAAAAAACGCCTACATCAACCCACAATCAACGTCCTAGGCGGGCGAAACAATTCCTAATGTTGCCATAAATTTGACACGATTACCGACACTTAAAATTCGCAACGCTTTAATTGGATTGGGAAATCAAACTCGATGAATGGCACTTCGATCGATAGTGCAATTACAATATCCTGTAAAGCAATGTTTCTTAACCGGTGGTACGCGAAGATTTTTGGGTGGGGAGCAAAAATTTTCTGCAATTCAAAAATAGTTAGTATCAACGTTCCCTCTAAGCTGCGCGCGTGCGCGTCCGCGCAGCAATTGGGAAGCCCCCGCACACTCATTACGGGTTGGTGCGCACTACAAGATAGTTGCTCAATTGATATTTGATCGGTCCGCGCAGCATTTGAAATTTCCGCGCAACTTACCTTTCGGCTTAGAGGGAACGTTGGTTAGTATCCATTTTTAAAAGCTTATATTGATGGTCCGGATGTAAAAAGGTTAAGAAACATTGCATTGTAAATAAATGCTTTTTAAATTTTTTATCCGTCCTCTCCCAATTTGGAGCATATGGCGTCCTAGTAGAGATATCTCAACATAAGTTTTTCTACGAGAACTATTTTTTTACTCAGTCGCTCAACCTCTATTTTTTCAAAGCGAGTAGTAAGGTTAGAAAGATAAGGCTAGGACAGGACTAGTGGTTAACTAATCGCTCTCGCTACGCCCAGTTATTGAAAGATCGTAAGGGTGGGAGGGAATTTTTAGACATCACAAACACCCATGCCTTTGAACAGAAATCGAAAATCAATCGGAAAAATGCTGTTTGTACTGGGACTTGAACAAGTGAGATCCGGCACGAAAGCCAACAATGTTAAACGCTGCGCCATAGGACTCCACATGTATAATTGTTTGATTATAGATTTTTAATTATTTCATCTAATATTTTAGTAGTGACATAAAGAGGTGGGGTCTTGTGTGACGTTTGCATGAGGGGTCCAAATTTACACAACTGGCCATCAACATTTTTATACCACTTTTGGGTACCACTGTCGGCGGTACCATATGTATTTATTCGCTCAGTGCTGTGCATACTTTTGGAGTTACAAAGAGACTTTGGAATATAAATATACACTCAATCCTCTTTTTACACAACTGATATGTTCCTTTTTTTTTTTTTTAGGGTGTTATTAATTAATGTCATATAGAAAATAATGATATTAATTAATGTCATTATTAATGTCATTATTTTCATTGTATCACTTTGTCAAAGAATTCCCAAATTTTAATTATGTTTGTAATTACTTTCAATCCCCATTCTAAATTTATTAATCTGAGATGACTTTTTAATTATATGTTAGATGTCTTAAACATTTTAATTTTGTGCTATTTTAGAATCACTTTTAATGTAATTGGTATTTTCTTTTCAATGCCAATTGTTGTTTATAGCTGTTCATTTTTGTATAAATAGCATTGTTAAATTATATTTCTTATCAGTTGACGATGCTCGTAATGAGCGAAACCGGTCCTGACATATTAAATAAAGTGGAATGATATGTTCCATTTAAGGCTACCGTTAAAAAAAAAGATGAGGTAATATAGATAAATGAAAGACAGGTTCCATTACATTTGACTGTGTAATTTTGCAACCGTGCAATATAGGATTAGGTGTATTTACAGTTTATTGTGATTATTGAAACTATGGACGACTTTGTAAACTGATGAAATTTTATTTTATTATGTGCTGATCGAATTTTTTCGTTGAATTTCAGAATATTGGGTGTAAACCAGGCCTGATAAATCTCACATTGACTTGGAGTGCGACAAAAATAAAATATTACAAAAATGGAAACAGCCAATGCTATAAGAAGAGCAGACCACCCTGGAATGGACAGTTCACATCATTGGTCGCAGAAAGATGCTTATGACAGACAATCGAGAAAGAATTCCTATCACCATGAGGAAACATTGCCGATTGGTGAGTCTTATCAAATTCTTAAAATATAATGATACTCACTGTTTGCAAAAAAAGACATTTGATTGAAAACATAACATTCTCTAGTATTTTATTGTAGATACATATCTAAAAATGAAAACAACATTATTGCTTGTGACATAACATTGATGAGAATAGTTTTTCCTTCTAAATAACTGGTTGTTCTAAAGAATAATGGAGGTTCTGGCATTTAATTAATGATATAATAATATTGCTTGATTTTCAATCAATTCTTCAAGTTGTTTTATTTATCTTTTCGAAACGGACCTTGATATTGTGGATAAAGAAACAAGTTATTTTAATAATTTCACCTACTACGACATCTTTAAACCAAGATAATATTGTAAGAAAAATAACCCTAATGAAATCAAATGATTACTTGGAGAGTTAGGACATGAAGTGTGTTGGAGATTGGGCTGGAAAGCCATTTACAGATATGCATCATTTTATCATCCAACAAATGAATTTATAATAAAATTGGTTTTAAAAAGTTTTAAAGAAGTACTTAAATTATTTTATTTTAATCTACAATGGTTAGAAAACTAAAGATAGTTCTGATGAAGGCATAAGCTTATTATTACTTACAACTATTGTATATATAAAATAATATTTGTAGAATGCCTTGTTATTTTTCCACCTTACGTCAATTTAGTTATACCAAGTAAGTAAATGTCAATTCAATCAATAATACTTATAAACCCTTAATTGAGTGTAGTAATTTTTTGATTGTACTTATTGATCTTTTCTGATTTACAGATCCAAGAAATTGGAGCCGTAGTGATGTAGCAAAATGGCTCTCAGCAACTGCATCACGTCACAGAATTGCACAACCACCGTCCGACAGGTTCCCAATGAACGGAAAAGGACTTTGTCTTATGACAGTTGATATGTACTTGAACAGGGTACCGTTAGGGGGAAAATTACTCTACAGAGACTTTCAAATTAGGCTTGCAAAGGCAATGCACATGTAAAATTTAAATTTTTATGTAATTTTAATTATAAATTATAAGAGAACTTGTTAGCTGGATGAAAAATGCGTTGTTTTACCTTGTTTGTTAATTCATATGGTATAGTAAGGTGTGAACTTTCAATAATTAGTGGAAAATAGTTATATTAAAAAATCTCTTATTTAACAAAGTAAAGCAAATACTTCCAACATGCGTTATAAAAATCAGTTAATAATGTTTGAGATGATTAAAATTGGTCCTGATATGCTTAAAAATGTAATTTATTTATTTAGCCTTTTAGCTGTCGTAGAAAAAAGTACGTAATTACCTAGCACACCGGCTATAATTTGCGATTATTAATTTAATTAGTTATTGACGAGTTAACTCGTAACTGGCGTGTAGAGGACGAAAAATTTTACGAGATATCTCGTCTGTGGCAGCCATCGAGTTAAATAAGATGGTATGGATATATGTCTATTAATTGAACATCTATTTTCAGCCTATTATGTATTCATAAAGTTTTTTCATTTTTTAACCGCATAGGTATGCGCTACTGAGTGTTTACAACTATGTGCTTAAGTTATCAGAGTTAATTTAATTTTGGATCATATATTGTTTTGAAACTGATTCTTTGTTCATTCAAATAGTGATGACATTGCTGCATTCATTTTCGTTATATTACTTCGCCATTTTGGATTGAGATAATCTGATAATACTTGCAGGACGCTATTCTCAATTGTATTTAGACACTAATGAAGAGAGGTCTCTAATACCCAACACGATTTTTGTATTTCTTTTTTATGGTATTTATAACTTAAATGTAATAATAATTGCGGCTATGTTCACTGATTTATTCCACGACTTTGAGTGCCCTAGAAAGAGAATATTTAGAAACAGTCAAAATTAGCGCAAGCTTATTAAAGTAGCACATTTATCTCATTACAGTCACATTACCTAAAAACTGTAAACTTTGTTGCAATTTACTATATTAATGTTACATCAACGGTAAAAAAAAAATACAAAAATCATGTGGAGTATAAGAAGTGCTTAGATCCTAGTAAATTTATTAATAGCATTGTAACCTAGTGTAACTCACTTCATGTATGATCAAACATATCCTTACAATCTCTTACATAGTAGTTTAGTAAAAATGGATTGTATAATATATTGTATAAAATAGTGTTAGTTATTTCTGTTTTCAAGTTCAACCGATATTGGTCTTCTCAGCGGAAATCTGTGTTGAATCACACAAAACTTACCATCATTTGAGAATAAGATTACGATTATCTCAGCTTTTTTATTTGATAACTAAAGTTTAGTCAAATATGAGTTATCAACCAGCATTTTTTTTTTATATTGATATTGTTATATTAGACAACTACCAAAATATAACAATATTACTGTTATTACCATCTCTCAAAATCAATCAACAACTTGATGAAACTAGTGAAAGCAACTTGTTTAGAAAAAATCTAGTAGTATATTTGTTTTTTATTACATTCCAATTCCAGATAAATTGCAATAAACTAAATATAATTTGATTTGTATATTTCCTTGTAAAATACAAACTATTTAACAAGGAAATATACAGTGTTTATATGTTTTGTAAAGTATTAATGAGCGACATCTTTAATTTTGGACAAAACTGTTTTGGGAGAACATAAAATGTATGCCTAACATTTCATATTCTTATGAAATTAAAACATTTTTTAAAAAAATATTTACAACGAAGAATGACATTTGGATCTTTGACATATTTTTATGATCATCTCTAAAATATGAAAATGTTCCTAGATGTCACACTTTGATACTTCACATCACATAATGTAAAGAAAGCTTTCAAATGACACGACAGTCAATAATTCAGGTAACAAGTTCTTCTCCAGTGAATAGGTACTCGGTAAACTAAATAAATCGTTGTTGCGCTTTCAAAATTCATGTACATATTTTCGCTAAATCTGAAAAGTTATAATAATTCATCACAAAGAAAAAAAAAACGTTTATGATATAAGGCAATCTAGATTTGCTTTACGTGTATGTTGATTTTGACGAAGACAGACATTGTAATTTGTCTGTATTTTTAACAAGTTTTGAGACTACAGCAATGTTATGACGATATATCAATTATTCCACTCCTTTTTGAAACTGGACTTGCAAATAGTAGAAAACCTTTAGAAACAATACATTGTGCTATTGAGAAGTTTACTGTATGTATAAATATGTGTATATATAATGTATGATCTGATCTAATAATTAAAATAATACGTATATTTATTGTGCCATTTCAAACTAGCCGCATAATATTGTTTATTATTTATTTTCGATAAAAACAAAAAAAACGTGCCACGCTATAAGCACAGATGTGTATTTTTATTTTGGCTAAAATTTTAAAAGATGCATGGCAGCATCACGATTACTAAATTTATGAAATGAAGTAAAAATATTTCTCACTCCTAACATTGACAAGCAAATTTTGTTTTTTTTTTTAAGTAGACATTCGTATATTAATTGGGCATATTATTATTCATGCCATATTTTATGTAGAGAAACTTATGGTGTTTGAAGATATGGTTTGTGTGTTAATTTGTATATCTACATTGATACTGGAATAGGTCACATGTCAAAGATAATCAAAAATTATATACCGTAAAATTATTTAATTTATATATTCCCAACATTAAATCACGTGCCAGCAAGTGGTATGAATATAAATAATTATCATGAGCAATTTCAAAAACATATATTGAAATAATAAATACGTTGTTTTCTCACTCAGTAAATGCAGTGTGAACAACGATATATTATTTTACAGAACGTTCCTGCCTTGGTTCAGTAATCAATATTTTTACGTTATATTACCATTGAAATTTATGTAAAAGAGAAAACATATGATTTTAAAAATATTTGTTAGTCAAATAATAGTATCTTCATTCATTTTTCATTGATGTTTCAGAATAAATAAATTAAAGATTTCATTAGCACCGCTGTGCTAGATTTTAATGTTGTCATAAAGGTGGCAGTGGTAGACATCCTTTACTTTCCTCAATATAATGCAGCGTATAATTGAATATGTTTATGATTAATTGATTAAAGATCTAGATGCCATTCATAGAATTATAGTGATTTAAACATAGCTGTATATGTAATAATAATTATTGCCATAATAAGATGGATCTTTCAAGAACATAATTTTATAATATGATAAAAAAAGTCGAAGAATATTTTCAACCATAACACAGCTAAAACGGTCATTCTTCATCTTCTTTTTTTTGATTGATCCTAATGCTATGAGGCTATTTGACGCTGAAACTTTAAATATGAGTTGAACTTTTATGTGAAATCTAAGTGTAATGCCATCTAGTGGTTATTTGTTGTATCCACTTATGGTAACAATGTTGACACTTCTTTTAAATTTATGTCAGCTTATATTTTTGATACTTACCTGCAGTTTTATTAACAGTAAAATAGTTTAACCATTTCTATTGGAAAAACATGAACAACCGTTTTCAATATTCAAACTGTATAAACATTCATTCCTGACATTTACGTTTACCAAGTAAAAGATAGTTTATATTCATTAATTAGTGATAAGAAAAGCACTGATTGATTAAATTGTTATCTTGTAAAAATTAGTTACCTTGTAAAATATTTAAAAACATAGTAATGTTGTAAATTGTACACCTGTTGATATTATTTAACATTGTCATGTCATATTTTCTAGTCATATTGACAAATGAAATAAAAAATAAAAATGATTTTTGAAATAAATAACCAGTATTTTATTAGTGATATGATTACTAGGAGAGTTTGTATCAAAATAAGGGAACCTGCGGTCTTTCATCAAATAAATTCTTTGAACTGAATCCAAATGTTTCATTTCATTCAATTACAAAATCATGGACATACATTTTTATTATATCCCATTGAAGTTTCCTGAAGGGTTTTCTTAAACATTCTAGGTTAAAACACAATTCATAATGGTTCTTTCTAATATAACTAATGCAGACTCACTGATATTGATGTTAAAATTGAACAGTAAGTATATTGTCACTGTTCTAGCAGAAGTTGGCAACAAAATGTTTTATAGTTCTGAGTAAACAGAAAATGAAAAGTCTCTAGCATCGATATTTAATGTTACATAGATAATTATAATATCAAAATATAGATGCATTCTGCACACAGAAATATTGTAAAAAGAAGTTTGTTTCACCAAATTGTTTTTTTGCTCCAATACTTTTACTAAATTCTCAAAATCTTCCACATCTAGAATCAGTGAGAAGGTCAGTGAGTATATTCTTACATATTTTCGCACATTTTTTATTATGCTGAAAATTTACTGCTCACAGAAGTTGATGGTCCGCACACACAATAGACAAATTAGAGGGAACGTTGCTTATCTCAATATTTTCATTTAAGATATGTCAGACAAAACATATTTGAACACGCGTCTTTGACAATTTTATATTTTCACAGTCGATATTCTAAAATTTTAACTGAATAAAGAAACGAATTTTTTAATATGTTTTTGCATTATAGTTCCAAGTTGTAAAAAAATGATTATTAGTTTATGTAAATTACAAAAAATGTTGTAGATGCCAGCGCAGTTTAACCGATCAGGATTAAAAGATGTGTTGGCTAAGTCACGTGCGACATATAGCTGAAAATGTGAACATCAAACTAATAAAATAATATCCAGCAATCTGGTATGGGAGGGCAGCAAAGTTGTTGATGACTGTTGTATCCATGGAGCACAACCGTTATTGTTGGAGGTCTACCCCAGCTTATTATGTCCACAATGATGATGCAGATGACTGTTTAAGTAATTCAGGATGACGTCTTGAACTTAAATTATTTCTTCATTTGCTAGAAAATATAGATTACAATATATTTTTTGAAATAGAAAATGAAAGAGAAATGATTTTTTAAAATATGTGATGCCCTCCCTTCTCTGAATTATAATAGAAAAAAAGAAACAGTATTCTTATTTGAAATAATTAACAAAATAAAGATTATGACCTGGTCAGGCAAGATTAGTGTGCTCATAAAAAGCAATTATTAAAATGATAATTTTTAGTTGTAAAATACAAAGTAATACAATTTATTGCTGTAATGATTAAAATCATAAATCTGAGACTACAATTTACAAGTATATTTGTTTTACAGATAATATGGTTTATTATTCTTGGAATACTGTTATCTTTTTATCATCTTTTTTAAATTTTTTTAAAACATTTTATCTTAATTTTTGCTATAAACTATAAGGTGTTACAAGACTTGTATAATATATCCGTATTTGTTATCAGATAATGACAATATAAGTAAGTCACTTTCAAAAGTCATTAGTTGGTAACCATTTTTTCTTTCCCTTGAAATTTTTTATTATAATTTAATGAGACAAAGTTAGGAGTACTCCATAAATAAAATCATGCAGGTGTATGAATTTTTGGATCCTTTTCACCCATTTTAACATTGTATCACAAAATCTTTCACCTCCTGAGCAAATTACGTGACATCTTTTAGTTCTCCACTGACCTTATTATCGGTCACTTGAGTCGTGTTGATATTTGGCTTAGAATAATAATTTATAAATATAAATAATATGATTTTTTGACACCTCTTGGTTCTGAGAACAGCTGTTTATATAAGTAAAGTGTTGTCACAGGCGGTATTTTGAAATGGCGGACCTTTTATGACGCCACAACTGAGGATGGAGCTTAGTTTCTTCCGTGTTCAGTGATGGCATGAAGAACCTGTTTTATAAGAATAGACTTTCCAGCAATTGTAACTTTGATTCTGTCAATAAATTGTTTCGAAGGGTTTGTATAAACCATTATCACAATTCAATCGGTTTGAGTACCATAATATATAGCTTATCTTATAATACATACCTGTAATATAATTCACCCATGACTTCTTTTGTATCTAGTTTGAAAACATGCAAAGAATATATGTAGTTTGAATATATATCTAGTTATCTTTTTATGTAATTATTTTGAACGGCAACAATCCTTTTTTTATACAGGATTTACTTATTTCCACGCTATATTTCTTAATAATTACGAGTAAGATCACAGCAACGAGGAGACAAAAAACTACCATTTAAAGCAAACATGATAGAAAAATGTAATATGTCAGCACATCTTGGATTTTATTTTCTCTGGCAAATGATCCATACTAGAAAATATCAAAATTATTTGAGACTGTGTGAAGAGCTAAACAAAACTTTATAAAGAATTACAGCCACTGGAAATGCAGATATCAAATCAAAAATGTATAATGGGTTTTTTTGTGAAGATAAATATATTAACATCAAATGAACAAAACATATCCAATATAATGATAATCGACTCAGATCAAGAATCTAGGACATAGGTTCGCAACTTTTTTCGGGTGGCGACCCCTTTTTATAAAAGCCTTGTGACTAGCGACCCCCCCAGGAATTTGAAATCCTCGATTTGCTATATTTTTTGCCCGGATTGTCTCCGAAACTACTTTTTTTTTTTAGCTCACCGGGGAATTTCAAATCCTCGATTTGCTATACTTTTTGCCTGGATTGTCTCCGAAACTACTTTTTTTTTTTTAGCTCACCGGGGAATTTCAAATCCTCGATTTGCTATATTGTTAAAATCTTAAAAAGTTGGCGATCCCCCTGGAAACCCTTTGCGACCCCCAGGTTGGGAACCCGTAATCTAGGAGAACAGTATGCCATCTAACGATTTAAAGCAAAATCACGTTTATTCAAAAAATCTCAAACTAATGCACTTGGCCATAGAGAGTGAAAGCAGCAAATGAGTCAAATATGAAAATTTTTGTAATTAAAAAAAGGGAATCGAATTGTTATATGAAAATAAGAAAAAAAAATACGCATCAAATTCTGGCACAGATGTATCTCATTAAAAACGGTTTGGGTGTAATCAATGGTTATATAAATAATTTGAAATGACAATCACAAAAATCTTTTTAATCATATCTTGTTGTTTACGGGAAGTAGTATTGTTTATTATCTGTCATATATATTTTTTTCAGTTATCAGTTTTGAGTTTACCTTGAACTTGTTTTATTATTTGGATATAACCGTTGGAATTGCAAAAAATGTCGTAAAATTAAACAGAAAAATAGCAAACTACCTAACCTAATTAAATATTTTAAATTGAGATAAGATGTGATAATTCTGTCAAATGTTTTTGACTAATCATTTTTTCATAATAAAATCAGCCATGGAAAACTGTTGACCACAAGCCACAAATATATCAACTGTGGAAAGGAAAAAGGACGTAACCCAAACATATCAAATTTTACAGGAGGCGCAATAAACGTTTTTTGATGACTTTGGGCCATATGTAACTTATGAATAATACACAACCTTTAAATGCATGGAGACTTCTAAACTGGTGTTTAATTGACATAATCTAATATTTATTAAAGAAATCGTATAGGAAAAACCTTTATTTCAGTCTTTTTTATTGGTTTTAATATTTTACAAGGTCATTTTTTTCAAACTTAAAAGCTAACTTTAGAGACTATTTCAGCATTTGCAGCTTGCATCCTTTTGATAGAAAATGTATCATGTTTGATACCCTGTAATTATAAAAAACACCTGTTTTGAAAAAACTGTGGGTTACGTCATTTTTCCTTTCCAAAGTCGATATATATAATACCCAAAGTACCTGTATCTGTATAACCAGCGGTGGGCTGCCAATATCTTAACAAGGGACTCGGTAAATGGTATCCATTTTTTTATTCGTGTCCGCTCTCAATGTCCAGCATATGGTCTCCTAATGAAAGTATCTGAATAAAAGTTATTTTTCTACAAGAACTGCTTGTTATTTAGTCGCTCAACCTAGATAGAATAGAATGATAAGGATAAGACAGGACTTGTGATTAACTAATAGTATCGCCCAGTTGAATTGAAGGATCGGAAGAGTGGGAGGTAATCTTAAGACATCGCAAACACCCATGCCTTCGAACAGGAAATAGATAAATCGATAGAAAAAAATGCTGTTTCGTACTGGAACTCGAACCCGTGAGGTCCGACACGGAAGCCTACAACGCTGAATGAAAAAATGAAGGGACAACTAATTTTCAAATTTAACCATCTACAGAAATTGCAGTTATGTGATGATTTGATCTAAGACGAATGATTTTCTTATCTTAACAAGGGGCTCGGCGGCCGCGCCAAAATTTATCAAGGGGCTCGCGCGAGCCCATCCGGGCCCCCTCCAGCCCATCCCTGTGTATAACTATAAAATTGTAAAAGACCATTCGCATTCGCAAATTATTTTTCTTTACAATAACGAACGTACCCCTGAAGAACATTTATTTAGCTTTCTGTGTTTGGATAATATTTATGACAGAAACGTGCTATTTAACGAATTCAATAAATGTATTTTAAAAAGATTCAGAACAGAGTTATCACATCACATAATGATTTGATTGATATCTATACATCAAATTATGGGGCTGGTGGAGCCGAGCTCCAATTTCCCTTTCATCTGGTGTATTTTGATGTTGCTTTTCCCGCATAGCGTCCAGGATTTACCTGGGCATAGGCGGGTGCGTGGTCTTTGGTTTTTGTTTTGTTTTTGTGGTGGTATTAGTTCTCATTCGTAGGCATTATATGTGACACTAGTGGTTGATTCAGTAACCTCGAGCTGCAATTAATTGGGGTTATGCTTATCTGATCAGTTAATATTTTTTTTTGATCTGTTTTTTTTTTTTTTTTTATATATAATTATTATTTTAATCTTTTTCCCTCTTTTTTTTTGTTATTTATCCTCGAGAGGAGGTCAAACCTACAGTGTCTGCGGCAGTCGTTCAGGTTTTGGAGATCGGGGTTTTAGCAGATGTTGATATCCAAACATGTGAATGTGGGGGATCGGGGGGGGGGCTAAGGAGGTTTCAGTAGGAGGACTCTCCGCGGTCGCGCTATGTTTGTGTGAGGGTAATCAATGTAGTCGTTAAGTAAACTTTTGATAGATTGGTTAGGATGATCAGATGATGATGGTTGAGTAGGGCCACCATTTATTCTGTAAACAACATTTTTGGAAATAAAAAAACGTGGAACAATGAGTAAATCGCGTAAAAAAGGAACGGTGCCGTTTAAAAAACTCGCGCATAAAAAAATCACGTAAAAAACAACTCAATTTGCGTATTTGCATCTCATTTTTATTTAGTGACACATTATGATTTGAATAAATCTACCTTGTCACATATCGTGTCTCGTGTTATTCAGTAGAATTTTTACAAATATTATATGATAAGCAGTGGTGTAGGCCGGCAACCTGGCACCTGAAAATGAGCCAGGGCGCCCGCCTTACCACCTTTTTGACTTGCAACTTAATTTTAACGTTTTTTTTTATCGATTTAATTGTTATAACTTGTGGTTTTTTAACATAGGACCGATATTTAAAAAAAAATAGGGAAGAAATCAATGACCGACCTGGTAACTAATTAATTACCACTTCACCACTGTGAATAAGCTTATATCTAAGTATAATAAGTATGGCTTTTAATAAATTAGTAACATTAAAGAATCACAGAATCAATGTATAAAAAAATCTTTTCCAATATATAATATAAATATGATATATTCAAATAAAAAGCTTAAATATACATATATCGCGCATGCATTCTATATACCTCCTATGTGGATAAATCAACATTCCGCGATAATCAAATAAAACTATTTAAAAAAATAGAGAAAAACGATATATTTTTTTACACATTTTTTATAGATGCGCATAATATATTATAATTTTAATATCATAACTTTTTTTATAAAACCTTAAATTTTGGATGGTGTTGATTTTCCATTTTTTTCTCACATAGGAGTAATTCTGTTCGCACTGTTAATGACGGAAGATTTTTCGTAATGAATCGTATTTAAAAAAAAAAACAAAGTGAAGGATTTTAATTTTAAATGGTTGCTTTGGCCTAGCCATTTTATTGCAGGCAATGTAATCATATGGGGCAAATATCGGTGGCTTTAAATAATTTTATATCATCTGCTTCAGTCACCGAAAGTCATTTGTGCTTGTAAATTTTGTGGGGGAGCCTCACATAGGAGTAATTGTGATGCATGATTTTGGATGCTCTCACATAGGATTAATTTAAAATCGATTTCATTTCGTGACAGTTACGTCTTTTAATACTAGCTATAATACAAATGGTAGAGAAAAAAATGCGCATCTCGTGTTATCAATAACTCATTATCGTCAAACCTCACATAGGAGGTATTTAGAATGCATGCGCGATATACTCTAAGAATATGGTTATTTGAAAATAAATTATTTTTATTTCAAAAATACTTCATTACTGTTTTCATATAATTTTATATTTTTTCTGGTACACTTTTTGCAAAGTAAAGATTATAATTTAGTGTAGAGGTCACCAAACTTTCCGAGAAACTTGTCAGATGGTTTTTTTAAAAACTATAGAGTAGCGGTCACCAAGCATTCCGAAAAACGGACCGGATAAATTTTTTCAAAAATTACCGGGGCCGGACGACAAATACATCTATATTGGAATCCAATCACAAAAACATTTTATTTGTGCTTATCTATATGTTCTATTTTGTCTGCACTGTTTTTTTAGAATTTAAATAAATGGGAATATCCAAAAAATCGTGTCGCTCACCTCCAACTAGGGAATCCAATCCCGGGATCCGGAATCCCGTACAGTTTTCGATACATTTCAATCCCGGGATTAGAAGACATGACCCCGAAAAATTCGGGATTTATTTTAAAACACAAATTTGTTGGTTTTCAAGTCGGCATTTCACGCATATGCAATAATCGATGCCCAATCTAAATTCTTTGCGATAAGAGATAAGCGATTTTTATTGCAGACGAAACGGTAATCGGATACCAAGCATAATTTTTTCAATAAATTTTAGTGAACTATATTTGAATGCAGTTGCCGACAATAATTATTTTTATTTTTGTCGGCAATAACGACATTGCCGTTATTTGTTTTTTATTTCGTAGCTTCACATTTCAATATTTATTTTTCGCTTTGTTTTCTAATCTTAATGAATGTAACCAAATGTCAATGGCAGTGATTGTTTTCGTGATTTATTTATTGTTTATAAATATTAATTTTGTACTGTAAACCGAAACCTTAGACTAAATGGCGACACAATTGATTCTACTCTATCAGATAGAGATATCAGATTCTGACTATGCTCTGGTACTTCGGACATGTTTTAAAATAATATTTAAATTACTTATATTTACTTAAGTAAAATTATTAAGAATCAAGAATGTATGTACATACACGACAATTTTAGGACTTTTCACTCTTGCAGTCTGAAGTAGGTAGGTACTTTTTTCAGCTATCGACATTAATTATTTTAAGTTATATTGCGTATTTTTACATAATTTATGCATATTAAGTTTGTTTAATAATTATGGCGCATATTTTAGTAATTAAAAAATCCACTTATTCACCTGTACATCGAGAATAACTGAGATTAAGAGAGCTTTTTGGTAACGTATTGGCAGCCCATAGCTGGTTTTATAATGTAGAATAAATTTTTAATTTATTTTTCACCAATATTATCAATTTTTATTTCTTAAAAAAATGTACTGATCCCGGGATCGAAAAATTCTAATCCCGAAATCCCGGGATCAACATTTTGGCTCGGGATTGGATTCCCTACCTTTAACAACACATTTTAAGCCTAACTTACTTCACTTTGGGTCCACTACCAGATAATTTTATTCCAATTGAATTAAATTTATTAAATATGAATAATTTATGAACAAAAATCGGGAATTTTTGGAGGACTGGATGAAAATCTTCAGCGGGCCGTAGTTTGGTGACCGCTGCTATAAAGTATAAGGTGTCCATCCCCATGGAGTCTTTTGTAGCAATATTAATGACAAAATTCGATGCACTTAGAACACATACGGATCAAAGGCGTCAAAACAAATCTTTCGTCTGAGTTTATTTCAGAATATGGTGGGGATAAGTCGAGTAAAATGCTAGGAACCAACTGGAAAACTGAAGCCACTACTACTGCGCAAGATCGTCGAACACGAAGCGAAACGTAATTTCCCACTGTTCCTCAGTTGACGTGTTATATTTGCGCTAGTGAGTCGTCTATATATAAACAAGTGTTCGGTAATAATTCTAGCGGCGAAAAAACGTTTAAAACTGTATGAAATATCAATAATTAAACGTTGTTGTATTGTCTCAATCAAGCATCATGTCCAAGGTATTTATTAAAATGTATTTTTCAATACTAAACTGCGCATTTTGTAACACTGATATTTCATACTGTAAATTCTTTACATACCGCTGTTTTTTTTTTTAAATATATTTTTTGTAAACATCGATTTATTATGGTCTCAGAAAGAATTATCTATGGTGAGTGTTTGCGGAAATCGTTTTTGCAATTTATATTATTTGATTGTCAAAACAACGAACGATCCTGTAAATATCCTGCAAACCTGTTCATTGATTTAAGTTTCCTTATATCTTTTTTCGGAAATTTATTTCTGTCCAACGCTACATTAACTTTTGTGTCGTATAGGAATGATTATAAATTATCTACAATCTTAAAAATATTTGTTTGTTTAATGAATACGGTTTATAGTTAATTTATCCGATTATTTCTTATCAAAATTTAAAAAATCAGCTTTATTTAAAAGATAGGCGAATGATGTAAAAAAATATTGTATAATGTTTTTATTTTTGCATAATGCAAGTGGAAGCTACACACCTTTTAATGCGAACAAATTTATCTGAATTGTTTTAATATTCTATTGATTTGCACAAGGTATGGAATGACGATCGTTTCTTTAATTCGTCAAAACGTCACTTCTTGTTTATGGTTGATCTATGACAGTGATTTATGATTGATTTAGCAGGTGAGTATCGCTGTTCGACCTTTATTTTATCAGCCATATGTTAATCCGACAAGAATCTAATTGGCCGCTTATAAAAGATAATTTATTAAGTAGGTATCTATTCTAGATAGACATTTCTTGTCTTGTTATTTATATTATAGTTTTCGCATATCACGTAGATAACATGTGTGTAAAAATCAGTTGTATTTTTTTAGATAACCGTAAATTAGAAAGCAATTCGAATTATGCCATATTAAAATACGGCCACAAATTAAAATAATTTCTAGCGTGATTCATACAGTATGGATGACGATACAAAGCATTGCTCGCGTTATCTATATAATAAATGCATTACTTTTATTATGTGTCACAAACTACACTATTATGACAAATACACTTGAAAAGTACTTATGAGAAACAAATAATCCACCTGAATGTAGAAATTTCGGTAGATGCATAACCGAATATTATGTAATGTATTATTTACCCTTGTTGAATTTTTCGAATACTGCACTTGTAGAGATTATAATCGCTTATAAAGAAAGCAGTTTCCCCTTCAATATTCTTGACGCCCTTGGTAGTTGACGAGATGAGCCAAAAAGCGATCGATAATTTACGCTATTTTTGCTGGGCTGATTATAATATTTATCTCGAATACTTAACTAAAGTTATAAAAAATCATTTACTCTGGGACAGAGATCGGCAAACTTCAAAAAGAGAAGAGCCTATTTCTATGGAAACAGGATAGCAAAGGACAGGATAGCAAAGGTATTAGAGAGCCATAAATATGCATTATGTATTGATTTTTAGGGAAAAAAAACGTGATACGTTCAAGAGTTGATTTCTGAAGAGTCGCGGTTTGCCGACCCCTGCTCTTTGGAATACATACAAAAGAATTTTTGGAAGAATAGAGAAATATACTATAATAAATTGCTTGTAATCAGTGCCAGCGCGAGGTTATGCCGCGCCCTAGGTAAAATTCACAATAAAATCCTGTAAAATTTCGGGATTCTGGATTGAGAAATTTTTCCTCGGCGATATTGAAATCCTGGGAAATTACGAATTTCCTATAATGAAAAAATGTGAGAACATTTTTTTAGCTCTTTCCATAATTTCCAATTTCAAAAACTCAAGAATTTATACGCCCTCTTATGGTTCGCCTGTATGTATGGTGGCGTCGGCTCTGCTTGTAATGATTTCACTCCCGGGTGAATGAATCACTCTCTTGGGCTACTAAGGGTGTCAACTTAACGTAGAGAAAGCAGGGGATGGTAATCGACATAACAAACCAAGGAAGAGTCATTGATGGGAAGCTGGAAATGATGTTCATGTTCTGCGAGGGGTAGTTAATTTAGAAAATTATATTTAATTCGATTTATTTCATTAGTCTCTTTTTGTGAGAGATGAGTGGGATTATAAGCAGAATCTCACCTAGTATAATTAACATTATTACGTAAGTTAATTCGGTATCTATATCGTTAACGAAAAGTATATGTACCAACAAACGATTTCCTGAACGAATAATTGAACTTATTAAAAAAACCAAACATTTACTTTTGCAATTTCCCTATAAACTACTATATCAGGGTTAATAAATTCCGACAATTAAGTACACTATAGAACAAGGGTGTCTTACCTTTTTTGCTCTGGGATCGACTTTTCAATATTAAGTTTTCTCGCGACCGACTTCTAACATGATTCTTAAAGGAAATTTTATTTAGTATGGTTTTTTCCCTTCTTAAAACTTAGAAATGTTTATTTTAAATGCGAAATACATATCATTAGATAGCAGTGGTGGTTCCTGACCTAAAATCTTGGGTGGGCTAGAGAAAAGCATATTTCTACTTCACCTTATACATTAATCTACAAGCAAATTAACAAATACGACGATACTACTGCAATGCATGAATTATTATATAATAAAATCAATGCTAATGTAACTAAGAAATAATAGAATACGGAATCCTTAAATTCGTCTCTTTCAAAGTGAAATAACAAGTACCTACTAAAAGCAATACAGAACTGTCACACTGAAAGTCAATACCTGTCACTTTCATACAATACAACGATATTGGTTTTGTGTGTTCAATGCATAAGTATGCGTAATGGGCAGATTGTTTTTAGCCCCCAACGATCAACAGAAGCTTGACAGATTGAAACACAATCCTTTGTGTTTGATGACGTTTCCGTACATACAAATACAAAAAAATCTAATCGTGCTTGATTGCGCCCCAGTGTAAATAAATATTGTCTGTGGTTACGGTCTAAACATCTAATAGCCCCTGAGTGGTGTTGCCAGAGTGACGTTGCCTTTTCCCTGTGAAGTATTTATAGGGTTATTGTGCCGGCTCAGTTTAAAATTGTAATACAAAACACAATCGAGAATATGATTGTAGGTAGACGTAACATTGTCTTATATTGACAGAGGAAAATTAAAACAAAGATATTATATTCATTTGGGAAAGGTTAGTTATGCTTATAAATGTATTTATTTTGTTCAGCGGCCGAATTGCTGTTCATTTTTATTTAGCCATCTAAAGTTTTGGGTGAAAAATGCAGGTCGGGCTTAGCCCACCTAGCCCAGTACCTAGAACCGTCACTGTTAGATAGATATTTGCTTACAAAATAATTCATTTTTAGTATTTTTGTATCTTTTATATTTAAATTATATATTTTTTCGAAATTCACGGAAGCTTTCGGGATCGGCCGGTCGATCGCAAAGTACCGGTTGGTCACCCATGCTATAGAAGATATAAATTTCCATTAAATTGTACATTTAATAATTTATCAAACATAGTATATTCGCTCGTAAGCTATGGAAAACAAACCACTAGAGATAAGGACAAAATTCTGTCATAAATGGCGCCGATTATCATGAAAGCTGTTACGATAATCGTAGATCTATATTGATTGAGATGGAATTTACTGCATGGCCATTAACGGATTAAACAATTGGGATGCCCCAGGCGTAATCAAATTTGGAGGCCCTGTTTTTCGACTTCGATTACTTAAGCTGAATTTAAAATGTAATATAAATGAGATGGATATTATAAAGTATATGCTATTTTGAGGCCCCTAAGATTAGATGTCGCAAGTTTGCCCCTCGTACATTTATGAGGTAATCCGTTACTAAGTATAACTCATTTATAATGATAAGTTTAAACTTATCATAGTATTTAGTTCTGATTTTATAAAAAAAATGTAGAACTGTTGTTAGACGAGAAGTGTGATTACATTTCAAGATTATGATAATTATATAAATATATATTATTTCTTTCTTACGCGCTATGTTGTAACACTACAGACATTTTAATCGATTCCAGATTCTCTTTATTTTGATGTTATTTTTAGTTTTTGTTTCACCAGTGACGTACAAAAGCAGTCAGCCCACATGGCGTGATTTTATTGTATCTCTTTCTCCCCGTCATAATATTCCAATATATAGCCTGCGGAGGAGCGAGATAGAGAGAAAGTCGTTTTAATTTTGTTTGAATGATATATTTCTGTCATGTTTTTTTTCATCCCGGCAATTTTCAAGGACTAGGTTTTTCATGAAGTTTTTTTTCTGCTAAATGATTTGAATAATTATTTTAAAATGTAGCGCTGTCATCAAATGATTCACAATATTAACACAATCTGATAGTGATGCTGTAAATACGTAAATCTGATTTGAAAATAATTCTAGAACGTCGTACCCACATATGTAGATATAATCGATGTCCGGGGCAACTGTAAATTTTGAGGACCACCCCTTTAAAATTCAATAAATCAAACGAGTAAACGATAGTGCTTTTATTGTTTTTCGTCTAGAAATATTCAAACCAAACATTTCCTAGTTTTAATATTTGAAGTCTTTCAGAGTTAAAAATTGAATCCTATAGAATGGCAACTGCTTCTTCTATCGCTTTGTAGTATATGACATCGGTCACCAAACTACGGCCCGCCGAATATTTTCATCCGGCCCGCAAAATGTTCTAGATTTTTGCATATAAATTTTTCATATAAGAAATATAATTTTTCATTATTTAGTTGTGAATTCACGACAGCTATTTATTTCAAATCATCAATTGTCATACAAATATCTGGTAGGGGACTCAAAGTGAAAGAAGTTGGATAGAAATTTGACGCGAGACGACCAGATGTTCGTTTACTCAAAAATTTCTTGAAAATTCTTTTTTATTGAAATTCTAAGAATGGCAAACATTTGCTTACATTCTAATTATTATGTAACCACATAAAATGAAATAATATTGGTTCCAATAAGAATTTATTTGTCGTCCGGCCCCATTTGTTATTAAAAAGTTCAATTCGGCCCGCTTCTCAAAAAGTTTGGTGACCCCTGGTATATGATGTGACATGGGTATATTATATATAATATATTTACTTAGTAAATATTTTAAGCAGTGTAGTTGCCTTTATTTTAAAATGATATTCATTATAACTTACATAACCCGCAATCTACGGATCAAAGTATTCAGGTTAAATTCTGTATTTTATAAAATGTAAGACACTCTTATTTTTTAATATCATTAATAAAAACACGACGAAAACTTTATTACAACAAAGAAAGTCGTAAAAAATACTTAAAGTAGCTGCCTATAGACCAGGGGTGGGCTTGGGGGGGCTCGCACGAGCCCCTTGTTAAATTTCAGCGTGGCCGTCGAGCCCCTTGTTAAGATAAGAAAATCATTCGTCTTAGATCAAATCAGCTCCTAACTGCAATTTCTGTAGATGATTAAATTTCATTATGAAACAAGACTTAGTACCCCTTCATTTTTTCATGCAGCGTTGTGGGCTTCCGTGCTGTACCTCATGGGTTCGAGTTAATCATTAGTCCTGTCTTAGCGTTATCATTCTATCCCTACTACTCTTTTTGTAAAAGAAAGGTTGAGCGACTAAGTAACAAACAGTTCTCGTAGAAAAAAAACTTTTGTTGAGATACCTTCATTAGGAGGCCATATGCTCCACATTGGAAGCGAAAATGGATACACATAAATGGATAAGATTTACTGAGCCCCTTGTTAAGATATTGGTAGCCCACCGCTGCTATAGACAGGTACGTAATTTTAGCTTTATAGGGGAGTAACAAACTTGGTATTTTTTATACAGTACCTTGATATTTAGTGTCTGTCGACAATCATATTTAGTCGTTGTTGCCCGCTTCTTTCTATAAAATATTGTCTACTGTATTCTTTCAAGAAGCTGCTGTCGTTTCTGCCCTTTTCTACGTTCGAGCATCGTCTTCAGTAGGCCTCCTAAAAGATCACTAGATGTCGACAACAGCGGCGTCATGCAATGCATGAAGGCCCAGCCAAAAGAGAGACCCAAATTTCTAGCTAGGTCACTGATCGATAAATGATAAATTTAACTCAAAAATGTTCCATACGTTAGCAAGATAAGCGAGAAAAAATCTCAATATATCGCTGTCATGCCAATTAAAATCTTCGTCGTAGATTACTTTTTGAAAATTAATGAACATTGCCGTAATGAGTCGGATGAAAAAAGTGCACTAGGATCAGAGCCTCACAAATAAAATTTATCAAATTGTCATTTTTTCTTAAAATGTTTGAACTCGCAGTTAATTGTAGTTAAAAAGAGTTTCATTGAATGAACGACGCCTCAATATTTGCCAGTTTTACCGATATCGGTTGAACGAAACAGCCCTCGAAACACGTGCCCTCGAAATCGACATTAAAATATTACTTAAAATTACCATTTTACCTCAAACTAACCGTATTTCCTAACTGCCTTTTTTATTACACGTTTCTTTTGCACGCAATCATGATAAAATAACCAAAGGCGTCCCTAGATAAAGTCTCTACCTAAAATTCAAAATATCATTTTTTTTAAATACATATGTTTCGGTGTAAATTCATTAAGTCGGTCTTTGTGCTCATGGATTGATCACAAGTTATTTAAAAAAAGTGTCATCGAGTTTATCTCGTGTAATCAAAACATATATACTAATATTAACCTGTGGGGCTATTCTCAAATTAGGATCTTATTCTAGACACTAATTAGAGGGTCTTTTATACGATAGGATTTTTAATTATAATTTTTAATTCGGTAGAACATATTGGTAATAACTTTGGCTATGTTCATTATTGTTATAGTCGACCTGTCAAACGCCAATGATTAACAGATTAAAAAAAAAATCTTTTAAGTTTTTTTGTGTCTGATTGATTATACATGTCTATTCTATTCGCATTAGAGTGACTGCAATGAGACAAACATGCTTGACAACAAGCTATTCGATGAAATTGCGTTAATTTTCATAGTTTGTTTCAAAATAACCTCTTCCTAACGCATTCTTTTTTTGAATACATCGTAAAAAATCAATTACAACAGTGAACATAGCCACAATTACTACATTTAAGTTATAACAACCGTAAAAAAACAAATAAAAATATCATGTTGTACGCAAATAAGTCTGCAATCTATGTACATACTTCTAAATAAATTTGAGAATAGCTGACGTATTTGCAATCATTGGCTGTAATGAAAAATATTTTTGTTGACATTTGAAATAATGAATAATAATTATAATCTTATTTAAAACGAAAAAAAACGTTATTTAAATTTTGTTTGCCTAGAATCTTTGTTTTTCGGCAATAAAGGTATAAATAATATGTTTAAAAAATGTATGCTTCACTGAACCTTACCTAAATTAACCCTTTATCTCAAAAATATGTCATTCATGTGAGTTTCTAAGCTATTTCAAAACCGATGGATACGCCTGAAAGACGATTTGCCGCTCAATATTCTATTTACAGCCCCCTTTGAAGACATTTCCACTTTGGCGATTTTATCAGGGCTGTGGAGTCGAGTTGTTCTTAGAAAAGTCGGAGTCGCATAAAACCGAGCGAATTTATCAATAATAAATATCATCGCACACGTAAAAACCTCGGAGACAAAAATTTTCTATCACTGACCTTTTCTCGTGAATTGGTGAATATTCTTACAATGAAATTTGTTTAATTTTATCAATGCCTACAAAGTATTGAAACTAAATTTTTGATCTGCATATACATGATATTAAAACTAGGAATCCTGGAATATTAAAGGTAAAAATCAATTTGATGATATATTTTCATATCGACTGTGGAAAGGAAAAAGGACGTAACCCACACATATCAAACTTTACAGGAGGTGCAAAAAAAATTGTTTTGATGATTTTGGGCCATATGCAATTTATGAATTATACACAACCTTGAACTGCACGGAGATTTCTAAGCTGGTGTTTAATTGACATAACCTAATATTCATTAAATAAATTTTCTAGGTTAAACCTTTATTTCAGTCTTTTTTTTTGGTTTTAACTTTTTACAAGGTCATCTTCTTCAAACTTAAAAGCTAAATTTAGATACCAATTCGGCATTTTCAGCTTCCATCCTTTTGATAGAACGTGTGTCAAGTTGTATACATTGTGATTATCGATAAAAAGCTGTTAATTGAGAGTAAAAGAAAAATTGAGAGTTACGTCCTTTTTCCTTTCCACCGTCGATATAATATATATCTCCAATTTTCCGCTCCTCCAAATTTATCACCTGCGGGTGTTCCACGTCACTGGTTATGAGAATCTTTCGTCTGTATTTCACAATTGTGAGCCTAATACAAAATGTTTCTGGCAGTTTGACCTTCTTTGCCTATTACAATGTCAAGACTTTCGGAGTTTATTGGCCCTTCGTGTTAAGGTAATCTTTTGTAGTTTTTGGCACTCATTATTGAATTTGACGCGAAACGATGTTATTGTTTTTATAACCAAACAATCACATCATTTTATTAAAAAAACAAAATATTACGTTGTACTTTATTCCATTTTATTTAATAGGTCAGGACCGGTTTCGCTCATTGCAAGCATTGTCAACTGATGTCAGTTGACAATGCTCGCAATGAGCGAGTTAAAGTTGAATAAAGTTTGTATTGTGTTATAAATATTATGTTTTTATTAACAGCTTAACAACCGCGGACGCGTATTTGAGTCTTTGAAAAATAAAGGTTGCTGGCTGGCGGACGCATATATGCGTATAGGCGAAGTATATGGAAGCTAAGAACATTAAATTTGGTAATGATATCTCAATTGGTTTACAAATTATAGTGAATTTGGTAAAATTACAATTTTTGAGAATTTTTCGCAAAATTGCCCGGCCGCCAGGTGAAATTCTATATAAAAAAAGTGCGGTCATTAAGCTGTTCATATAATTCCTTTCCACCAAGTATTGACAGTGAACACTCTAAAAGTAATCACATCATTTTAAAAAGCTTGTCTCGATACAGGCCGAGTTAAAATTTAAAACTTAAACTTGTGTAAAAATTATCTTAAAATCACTTCCTACCTACTCTTCATTTGAACCACGATAGTCGAATTCGCGGTGCAGCAAACAACTTCGATGGCCTCTGTGATGGATCTCCTGGGACCGAAAAATTTAGAAATCCACGCGAGAGCCTAAAAAGAGTCCCATTTTTTATCGTTTTCGCAATTCCGCAAATTCCTGGTTTTTGAAATTGGCAACTGACAGAAATTTTTGAAATCTCCGAATGAGCTAAAAAAATGGATACCGAATTTCTCCACGAGATCTCGGGATTACAAAATGGATCCGGGATTGAGTACCCTACTCACGTTGGGAGCTTCTATACAAACTTTGTATGGAAGTTTGCAGCGTCTAACGAATTTGCTTACAGCACGATTCTTATTGCTCTAAAACGGCCACAAAAAATGACTTCACAAACTTTGTAGTTAATGCCGTTTTGTCATTTATAACCACAATTCCCTTCACACAGCGGTGGGCTGCCAATATCTTAACAAGGGGCTCGGTAAATTGTATTCTTTTTTTTCATCCATGTCCGCTCCCAATGTCGCGCATATGGCTTCATAATGAAGGTATCAACCACAGTTTTTTTTTCTACAAGAATTGTTTGTTACTTAGTCGCTCAACTTCTCTTTTCTAAAGAGAGTAGTAGGGATAAAGTGATAAGGCTAAGACAAGACTAGTGATTAACTAATCGCTCACGTAACGTCCAGTTGAATTGAAAGATTGGAAGAGTGGAGGGGAATTTTTAAACATCAAAAAAACCCATGCATTCGAACAGAAAATCGATAAATCTATCGAAAAGATGCTGTTTCGTGCTGGGACTCGAACCCGTGAGGTCCTGCATGGAAGCCCACAGCGCTGAATGAAAAAACGAAGGGGGAACTAAGTCTTGTTTCAAACTAAAATTTAACCATCGACGAATAAGACGAATGATTTTCTTATCTTAACAAGGGGCTCGCCGGCCGCGCCAAAATTTAACAAGGGGCTCGCTCGAGCCCCCCGAGCCCCCATCCAGCCCACCCCTGCCTTCACAGGTCAATTCGCAAATGTCTAAATATGTAATTAATAATCTCAAAGTCGTTTTGTAAGTTACATGTTTTTGCCTTACGTCTTCATTTAAATGTGTCATAAGATGTGTTTTTGCAGTATGTACATATATATTCTGTCGAAGAAAGATAATCAGTGGTCTAGATTTTTTTTATTTGAACATTTTTTGTGACAGCTCATTGTTCGTAGTATAAACAAAAAAATAATCTGTAAATAAATTCGTCAGCCATTTTTCTCATAACAAAACAGACCCAGTAACACTTTTACTCATACATATTTCTTGTTTATGAATCAGAATCCGCCGGAATGGCATTGATAACGTACTAACGAATATTTTTGAAAATACTTGATTATTTGTAAACAAATATGCTTTACTATGCTACCAGTGGCGGTTCCTGACCTAAGATCTTGGGTGTGCTGGAGAAAAGCATAACATTGTATACTATTTACGAAATTGTGCATGTTTCTACTTCACATTATACATTAATCTACAAGCAAATTAACAAATACTACGACACTACTGTAATGCATAAATTATTACACAATAAAATCAATGCTAATGTTACTAAGAAATAATAGAATACGGAATCCTTAAATTCGTCTCTTTCGAAGTGAAATAACAAGTACTAAAAGCAATACAGGACTGTCACTGAAAGTCAATACCTATCACTTTCATACAATACAACGATATTGGTATGTATTTTTGTTTCAATGCATGAGTATGCGTCATGGGCAGAATAAATTTAGCCCAAATAACCCATCTAAAGTTTTGGGTGAAAAATGCAGGTCGGGCTTCGCCCACCTAGCCCAGTAACTAGAACCGCCACTGCATGCTACTATTCTTCTACCTGAAAATTGACTAAATGCCACTATTAACAATGCGACTCTGTAGGAAATATAATTACAAATAGGAAAACATCAAACTATCACATGTTAGATGCGAATCAGGAAAACCGATAATTTACGCGAAGTACTAAAATAATATCAGTACGAAAAAGTTGACATAACTTGTCAACAGTGGCGGATTAAGCACATGGCAGGCCCCAGGCGCAATACAATTTGTAGGCCCTGTTTTTCGGATAACATAAAAACACCAGAACATTCCAAGTCAAAATCTTAACAAAAAGTATATGAGTTATATTCAGTGGTGTAGTGGTAAATAAATAGGTACCAGGTCGGTCATTGATTTCTTCCCTAATTTTTTTAATATTCTTCCGAAGTTTTAACAATTAAATCAATAAAAAAACGCGCAATTATTTAAAAGAAAAACTGTACTCACTGTTTGTACATGAAAATTAAATTACAACTCAAAAAGGTGACAGGGCGGCGCGGCGTCCTGGTTCATTTTCAGGTGCCATGTCGCCGACCTGGCCCCACTACACCACTGGTTATATTATGTAAGTAATTTTTGAAGCCCCTACGATTCGGAGGCCCTAAGCGCACGGCTCATTCGCTTATAGTTTAATCCGCCACTACTTGTTAACAGTTACGGATAAAGCACTAGGGTAGTCAGCTTCAGGCGCAATTAAATGTGTGGGCCCTGTTTTTATCGAATTACTAAATCTGAATTAAAAGTATTATATGGGTTATATAAATTACATACAAGTTACAAGTTTTGATGATTTATATAAGACCGCACTTTTATCAAGTACTTAGGGCATAACATGAAGACGTTTTAAACGGTAAAAAAATGTTAATACAAAAAAAAACTGAATAATAAAATGGTTTTGTTTTTGATATATATTTATAAATGAGGTTAGGTTGTACACTTAAGCGAATTTTAGAATACTTACCTACAAATTGTACATTCCACTAAAGGTGTAACATTATGTTAATATTATGTGGAATTATAATATATAAAACCGTCACCTAAATGTATTATTATCTACATCAGGGTAGGGCAAACTTTTCGGATGAAGGGCCAAATTCTGGAATTCAAAATGAGCGACGGGCCGCAAGTAAAATACCACTTTTATATATACATTATTTATTATCATGAAAAAAAACAATCTAATGAGAGGAATGGAACTACTTTACGTCTTTTGACATTTTTTAAAATTCAGGTGTTAATTTTGTAGTTAAGATTCTTAAAACTGCTTGTAAATGTTCATCGGTGATGTTTGATTGTAAAGAGTTTTTATTGAGGTTCATGATTGAAAATGTTTGTTCACATATATATGTAGGTTGATCCAAAAATAACGATTATTATATTTATTTTAAATCTTTTTTAAAAATATGTAAAAAGATAAAATCGTGAACTTTTTCAAAAATATAATTTTGCTCGCGGGCCGCAGAAAAGTACGCGGCGGGCTGCATTTTGCCCGTGCCTGATCTACACTGTAAAACATAAATCAATTATTTTTTTATATGATAAATAAAGTATAAGTCAAAATTAATACAAAAATAAACACGCTGTGACAGTTTTTAAAACGAAATGGCGGCGATTATGGCATTTATGAGGTTTGCATTTTTTTGTTATTATATGGATACGATTTACGAGGTTTATAAGAACTATTTTTTTTATGTTAAGACATGTTATAGATATACAAATCAGAGATATTCAATAGCCTTAATGTTTTCAATCAAAATCTTATTTTTGACCGAAACGGGATTTATGAGTACATATAATATTAACCGCTTCAGTACCGTAAGGCCACTTTTGGCCGCTACATACGAACGGCGTGAATACCGTAAGGACACTGAACACCACGAATGTAACTTGAAAATATTTAACTATATATATCATTTTATAAGTAAACTTTTAATATTCATAAATTCAGTCCTATTTTTTTAAACTATTCAAAAAAATATTAAAAACATGCGGTAGGTATATGAGTGAATGTTTTTTTTAGCTTAAAACATCGCGGTACTGAAAAGGTTAAAATATATGCCGACAATTAATCATATCATAGCTAACAAAAGATTACGCAGATAATATTTGTTGTAGGTTGTATGACGTATGAAGTATTGTTTATCTAGGTAATTTGCAACACGTGTCCACTAAATGGGGATAATTCGTATTGGAATAACGTAATTTTGTGCATTATTGATTGTTTCAAATAGAGTTTTCATAAGGATAATCTGTCCAATCCATTCTCAAAGTCAAATGAGGTCGACAATGCATTCATTACTTTATTTTGAGTCATGACGAAGGTTAATACTTTGAAACATGAGATTAACGATTAAAAATACTTGCAGCATACTATATTATATTGCCAGCTTAGATTGCAATGCTTGTAGGTCTTAAAAGGTTAGAAATATTTTTTCTTGTTGATATAAAATTGATAACTGTGTTATTCTACTGAATTTTATACGTGTTTTGCCTTTTGGGGAAGCACCTCAGACATCATCAGTGGGAAAACAAAGTTATCAAATTAAATTAAAATTAAAAATGAATTTATACACATTCAGGGGTGGACTGGAGGGGGCTCGCGCGAGCCCCTTGTTAAATAGTTCTCAGGCCGGCGAGCCCCTTGTTTAATTAAGAAAACCAATATTCTCAGATCTTTGCATTATGCAATCAATAAATATGCAATATATTTAAATTAAAAATAAACTGGTAATGTACATTTGGTATTGCTATTGATATTGATTAAATTACGATGTATTGCGTACTGTTACAAAATATACGTTTATTAATATATTAACATTCGATAGCTTTAATAATGTTTGCGTATGATTGCATGAGTGTTAATAAAAATTCACACCTTCCCCAGAACGTCACGAATAGCTATAAGATTAAGCGAGCTCCTTGTTACCTTATTGGTAGCCCACCGCCGAATTAATCGAAAATATTAGCTGTAATCAAAAAAATAGTTAATAGTCACCCGTTTTTACGACTCGTCTTCAGAGCCCAGGGTATAACGTCTCTACATTGCTGTCTCATGGTTTTTTTACTATATAATCAGAGCCGCAGAAATGATTTTAACGTCCTTAACAAATATCAAATATGGCCCATCTTTATATCATATTAGTTTATCATGTGCGTCCGGCGGTGTCCTTCAGAGCTTCGCACTCTTGAAAAATGTCTCTTCGCCAGTGCCTTCCTACGACCCTGCATACAATATAGATAAGCGCAGAAAGAAATCGGTTAGACATTTTTTTTTTGTAAACAATCAATCTTAATATACCTAGCATTCCTTTCATTCAGATAGTATTGGCTATGGTAACATTTACCATAATATGTATTCCGATACGTGTTAAGTGTGAGTCACATATTGTTCACGGAAAATGGTCATAATATATAGGCTTACCACACGTCCCGGTTTGACCGGGATTGTCTTGGTTTTAGACATTGATCCAGGTGTCCCGGCTGGTTTGGTATTTTTACCTGGTTGTTGTTTTGCGTCACGATGACAACCCAAATTGAGTACGTTGACAAATGGATCCAATTATTTAAAAAAAAAACCAAGAGAAACCTATCGATGCACCTTATCTGGTTAAAATAATTCAATATATTTTATGTCTGCCAGGAACGTCCACATCATTGGATTGTATTTTCTCGATAATGAAACTAACCAAACTATAAAAAATGATAAGTTATTGAAAACAATTTCCCTCAGGGAGTAGTACGACAGTAAATAAATAATATAATTTACCTTTCTACCTAACATAAAGATGTAAAGGTACTTTTAATATCCTGTCCCGGTTTAACGTTTCATAATAATTACGTAACCCACAGTTTTCTCAAAACAGGTTGTTTTCGATAATCACAATGTATCAAACTTGATACACGTTCTATCAAAAGGATGCAAGCTGCAAATGACGAATTAGTAGGTATATAAATTTAGCGTTTAAGTTTGAAAAAGATGACCTTGAAAAAAAAATTAATCACGAAAAAGACTGAAATAAAGGTTTTTTCTAATCAATTTCTTTAATTAATATTAGATTATGTCAATTAAACACCAGTTTAGAACTCTCCGTGCACTTCAAAGTTGTGTATAATTCATAATTTGCACATGGCCGAAAATCATCAAAACACGTTGTTTATGCCTCCTGTAAAATGTGTGGCAGTGGCGGATTACCCCATAAGCGCAAGAGGCGCGCGCTTGGGGCCTGCAATTCTCGGGGGCCTCAAAAATAACATCACTCTTATATTTTAATTTCAATTCATTATTATTCACGAAGAGTTTTGCAGCACTTTTATGTCATTCGAAAAACAGTGCCTCCAAAATTTATTGCGCCTGGGGCCTCCAAAGTGCTTAATCCGCCACTGATGTGTGGGTTACGTTATTTTTCCTTTCCACAGTCGATATATATAAACACATGACAGTCTAATGTAGTCATACTCAACCTGCGGCCCAATCAGCTGTTATGTGCGGCCCAAAATAATTATAGTCACCAAATATTTTACACGCAAAAACCGCAGTACTGGCGTACCGGCTCGACTAATGACTGTATTTTACGTCAAATCAGTCGCTAGTCGCGACGCCATTGTGCATCATACACAGGGCCGGCGCCACCATACAGGCGAAATAGGCAACCGCCTAGGGTGCAAACCATT